>OX454415.1:95923744-95964227 GCA_949715475.1 Microchrysa polita
TGATCATTATAGCACTATAGCAAAAATTATTTTTAAACATATCAAATATGTAAAGAAAAATTTAGTAACCATAACGACAACAAATTACGAAGGTTTACGAAAAAAAATTATGAATATTAACTGGGAAGAAGTGATCAAAGAAAACGACACTCCAAATATATCAGCTGATAAATTTATAGCAACACTTAAAAGAGCAATAGAACTTTGTACCACTAAAAGCCAATACGAAAAAAAGTTTAGCCCCTTAAAACCTTGGTTAACAGTAGGCATCATTAAGTCAATTAGAACCCGAGATAAAATAAAGCAGCGATTAAATAAGAAGCCTTTCAATACAAACCTTTTTGCATACTACAAAAAATATAGAAATAAAATGAATACATTAAAAAGAAAAGCAAAAGAAAATTATTACGAAACCGAATTAAAAAACGGCATAAACAACAAGAAATTGTGGAAAATAGTCAACAATTTAAGAAATTGTCCTATGAGTGACTCTAATATACCACTAGGAATTCTAAACAGTTGCTATCCCAAAGAAATTCAAACCAATGAATTACTAGCTAATCATTTCAATAAAGCATTTATAAACACAGCAATAAATACCTTTCCAAATTATTGTCCCGACCTACATAGAACTGGAGACAGATAATAGCTCAACAAGGATTGAAGCAAACCTACACTTTACAAAAATAACTGAACAAGAAATAGTTGGATCAATAAAAGATTTAAAGATAACCTCCTCTTCCGGCTGGGATGGCATAAGCTCTGCTCACTTGAAAAGTCTACAAAACGAAATTAAACTCCCTCTAGCTAAATTATTGAATAGGTGCTTGAAAACGGGTGTTTTTCCCAATGCCTTTAAGAAAGCGATCGTAATTCCGGTCTTCAAACATGGAAAAAAGAGCGATATTACCAACTATCGCCCGATCTCTATTCTACCTTGCTTAGCCAAAATCTTTGAAAAATGTATCAAGAAACGACTAACTAAATTTCTTACAGAAAATGATATAGTATCCACCAAACAGTATGGCTTTCGACAGGGACTTAGTACAGAAGATGCTGTAATTAGGGTAACAAGTTACTTACATGAGGAATTAGATAGAAACAATAAGCCTATTGCCGTTTTTATGGATTTATCTAAGGCATTTGACACTATAGACTGTCCAATTTTATTAAGTAAACTAAGGAAAATAGGAGTGTATGGAAAACCATTGAAACTACTAAATTCTTACCTAGAGTATAGGCAACAAAGAGTGAGAATCCAAGAGTTCTATAGTGAGTGGAAATTTAACAACAATATAGGCCTTCCGCAAGGGACTGTATTATCTCCCATTCTTTACAACATCTATGTAAACGACTTATCTAATTTTTCCCACGACAAATGTACAATCGTTTCTTACGCTGACGATACAGTACTATTAAGTTCATCCTCCTCTTGGAATCAAACTCTAAGCACAGTACAATCTGCAATGATGAAAATAAAGAAGTGGTTATACAAACATCGTCTGAAACTTAACATACAAAAAACCAAGGCAATTGCATTTTCATTGACTTCTGCAACCCAACCATCTTTTGAGTCTATCCAACTGATTCATTCCAACATCCCAAGCCATTTTGAACCTAATCAAAATCAGGAAGACATAAAATTTGTCACTGAAATTACCTATTTAGGATTAATAGACAAACATCTCAGATGGAATTGCCATGCTGAACATATAAATAAAAAAATTAGACAGACCTTCGTAATTTGGAATACACTCAGTAAACTACTAACGCTCAGACAATTGAGAAACATTTATTTTGCTTTGATTCAGTTATCGCTACAATACTGTATAGCTGTCTGGCAAGGAACATTTCATATCCATCTTGAAAACCTGAATGTAACTCATCGAAGCATTTAAAAAAATATATTTTCTCTGCCGAGACTATTTCAGACATCAAATCTGTTTAATATAGCGAATGTGTTAAGTTTGAAACAATTATATATTAAGTCGACAATATTTTACACCTACAAACACCATGTAATCGCACCAATCCACGACAGAACCACTCGTTATAATGTCAGAAGACTTCCTATTCCTTTTTGTCATAAAACACATACCCAAAGATGCCTATCCTTTCAAGGCCCGAGTAGTTTTAATTCACTTCCTGCTGAGATTCGTAATATTAGTTCGCCTAGTCTGTTTAAATTAACAATAAAAAAATGGCTCCTTAGTTTAAGATTAGAAGAATTCGATAATATATTTTATTTTTGTAATTAAATTATCTAATTATATTATATATGTACAGTTAAGCCAATATTAAATGAATTATAATCCTAAATACGAATCTAAATATGAATTACATGTTTATATATGTAAATATAAAAAAAATTGATATGTTGATATTATAATAACTGAATCATCCCATCACAAGCATTCGCTTTTAGGGAGATTACTACACAAAGAAATTGTAACTTGAGAAATGTATTAACTAAAATAATATTGTGAATAAAACTGTTGAAATTTCACAGAAAATTCAGCTACACCTGAGGCATAATAGCTCGTAGGCGGCGACAGAAGGGTTAATAATTGGCTCGACAATATTTGGACGTTTAAATTATTTCGTGGAGTATAGTGTAATAAATTTGGAGTCAAACACATATGGGTTGTGTGATCACATAGCCATTCCCAAGTAGCAATTCGTATGCTTTAAAGAAACACTTCATCCTGTAGCAATCACATAGTAACACCAAATCCGTTTATCGTGTGACATCGCTTATAGAAGTTTTTTGATCCGATAAAAACTCCTTAAAACACTTTTCGAAAAGTTTATAAAGTTCTTATATAATCAATTCACGACTACATCCAATAAGACTTCGATAATACTTCTCTAAACGTTAACCAAAAAATATGCTCCATTAAATACTTCTTTGTAGTCTTTATTGGATGACATTTACACACATGCAATAGCCTGCCTCGAAATCAACACACACTCATGCATATAATCTTCTATAGCACAGTCGGTTTCATTTTTATAGTGTGACATTCGTGTGATCATCCAATAAATTGTTCAGCGTAGTTTTATAGAAGGTTGGACTTTGTGATTTTTATAAGAATTGACACTTATGAAGTACTCTGGAATTTCACGTTTCTTGAATTGAATTCATTGAAATATTGCATGAAACCAACATTTCCTCACTCATTGAATCAATTAAGATAATCTCATCGCAGAAACTGACTGCATTTTATTGATGAATGTGTGGATTTAATTCGCATCAACTGATTGACATATAAAGAAAAAGGTGCATTGCGATAAAGAAGTGTTGAGCATTTCGGTAGAAGCAACGAACCACTTGTAGTGTTTACGAGCAAAGATGACTATATGAGAGGTTGGCCGAGTGGTTAAGGCGTCGGACTGGCGTACGGCAGTCGCTGGTTCGACGCTGGCTGCGGGAATTAGTTTTTTTTTCTTTTTGCAAACGCGAGAAAATGATGACAAATGATGATGATGTATGTCTTTTTCAAGCGTAATTCAGTGCTACAATAAGGTACAATTGGAGCAAAAAATGGCGCCAAATGCCATTATTGGACTATTATTCAGCGTTTTTTCCCCGTAAAGTGCCCCTATTATCGTTAGAAGAAAATGTTCTACGAAGTATTATAGGGATGAAATTGTTACTTGGGTTCTGGACTAACGCATGGCATGGATTACTATGCTTTTTCTAAGGGACAAATATTGAGTACGCATTAAAGTTCTAAAAAACCCTCGTATTGCGGGCGCAGACCTTTGTGCGCTCGGTATTTTTAGACAAGTTAATTTTGTTGCTAATTTTTGGTTAAAATTAAAATTGCTTTATCTCCGATCTCCCATTTTGTAGCTACATATTGCTAAAACAAACAATATCCTACCCGCTTTTATTTGGCATACGTTTCAATGCTGTTCATCAAATTGCCGTTTTGAACATCTTTCTCTGGCAGTTTCTGTTCTACAGGGTGGCCCATGTACATATACGAATTTTGATTTTCAACCAATTTTCTGGAATGTTTGGAGGAATAAACAAAAACTCCTGAGTAGTAAGTTGAGATAAGGTAACAGAATCGTAGTTCCCTAGTAAATCAGTTTAAGAAAATGACCGTTTATCGTACATATAGTAAAGTTGGGTCACCTAAGAAAAGCACAAACCAATTTTTGGACACCCTGTATAACAGTAAAATTTAATGATGGACTACTCTTACTTTTGCGTGTCTGTAAGCCCATTAGTATTAGCCAAACAATTTGAATACAAATACATTATGAGTTTATACTACTGGTTGAGATGAACTTTGGATATTGGATACCTGCTAGGTAGATATATTGTACATTTACATACAGTGAACCCCCGTTATTCGCGGTCCCAACATTCGCGAATTCGCTTATTCGCGATTCATATTTTTCGACACTTCTTCAACATTCACTATGCTTATCCGCGATTTCGTTCTAGTTCGCAATTCGCATGCGAACATTTGGAAAAATAAATTGACATTATTGCTTCGCGCGTATGCAAAGGAAGACTTTTTATAGAATTTTCTCATTTATCAGTGGTCAGACTGGTCGTCCGAAAATTAAAATTAAATTAAAATTATAGGATCTCAAAATCACTACAAAACAAGAGACGTATACCGCTTTTCTTGATCTAAAACGTCATGTTTGGGAGCCGAAAAAGCGACACGGCACTGGTTTATTAGAGTACGATGCGTTGCCGTTATGGAAGCTTTCTCGCTCTAAACGCTCCTTGTGTGCACGGAATCAAAAACCACTCAAAAAGTTAAGTGATAGAAACGAGCACCACTTGTTCACGAGCAGTTTTTTTACAGGAGAGTTTTTTTTAATCCTCAATTTCTTTCAGTTTTTTAGTTGCAGTCATTTTCCACTATTTAAAAACTCTGATGTTCCCCACCAATATGTCACATTTTTCATCTCTCTATTTATAAAAAAGATAAGGAAAAAATGGTCCCTTTTATTCTTGATCTGATTGGTTGAAATTGGAAATGACGTGATGATTTGCTAAGTAAGTAGTTTAAGGTGGTGTGCGACTTCAGTTGTCAGGTGATAGCTGAAGAATATGGGTCGTGTGCGGAAAAGCTCAGAAGAGAAGCGGGAGGTACGCAACAGTGGGGGGGGGCAGGGGCGTGGGGGGGGGGGGGGGGTTAGGGGTTGACGAGCGTAGCGAGCAGGGGGCGAAGCCCCCTAGTATTTTATAAATATTTGGAACATATTTCCCACTATCCAAGGACATTGAACCCCGACATTCGCGAATTCAACATTCGCGACGATTTCGTGGAACGCATCCCCCGCGAATGTCGGGGGTTCACTGTACCTACAAAAATATTTGAATTTGAAGATAATTTTTATTAATTATATAAATACGATACTCCTTTACATTTCACATATTGATGTACACGCTAAAATCATCATGTATACCAAGATGGGACATTCTTTTTGTTTCAATGCTGCACAAAACATATAGTTTTATAGCCATTAATTAACAGTTTTCGCATGGCATGGTAACAAATTCCAGTGTGTGCAAAGATACTTCAGCATCTGCACTGTAAATCTTCAATTACATATTAGTCAAAGAAAAATACGATATTTTGTCGGCAAAAATACATCTCATCATACATACATCTCTGGAGTTTTGCAGGATAGTTGGGGATGGCCCCCTGATTATTGGAAAAAAAGTCCTGACCGATTGGGGGTCCGCAACTTTGAAAACAGGAGGAAAGGGGGTATTTTTTGAGTGATAAGTAAATACTTCCAACACGAGAAAAGATAAGGAAAAATTGTGTGAGAAAGAAAAAAACTACATTAATAAATAATAATAATTTCAATAAGATACAATTTTGTATTTCCTCGATAGGCGATTCACGATGGGTTTGAAATAAAAGGTGTATTTGTTTGCTTTAAAACCAATATATTTCGGCCAATTGACCATCTTCAGTGTTTTCTTTGTATAAACAATAAATACATGACTTTAATATATTATAATTAAATGAATAAAAGGATGATTTTACCTTTTTTCGTTTTTGATAAAACTAAATAGAACAATGACACATCGAAGACAAAGACTGACAATGTATGTTAGAAGTAGATGTATGTCAAACAGACAAGTTAAATTATGGACGTTATGACATATTTATTCACATATAGAAAATGGATGTATGTATGCACTAGTTTATTACAATGTAAAATTATTATTTAATCCTGGCAAATATAATTTTAATAATTTTATTAAATTGTAGTACGTATTCGAATAGTCTCTTTTATAACTTTTGTCAGTCTTTGCCTTCAACCTCCTGCTCCATCTTTGGGGGAGCCAAATTCAAATCGAGGGGTCTAACGTGCGTTCTTTCGAGAGTTATGGAGCTTTTAAAATAATTCCAAATTGCAAATACTCTAATTTATCTAGCGCTTAATTCTCCCCAAAAATTGTCCTTGATATTATATCGTATTATCGTATTATATCGTAGTCTGGCTGGTCTAGCGGTTAGTGCGCGCACCTTCGGTGCACAGGGTCATGAGTTCGAATCTCACCGTGGATCATTGTGTTTTTCGAACTCACGAGCTTGTGACGGACTATGATCTCACTCAGATGTTAAACGAGTACCCATTTATGGGGATAAATAACACTGCTGAGCGTGATGCTGATCTCAGTACCTCAACAAAAAGCAGATAAGATCTTGGAAATAGGATGTCACTAACACATCCTGCGGCCTTAGTCCAATGCTGGATTGTCGCGCCTGTTATTTTTTTTATTATATCGTCACCAATTTGCCAGAAATGCGAATTTACACTTTCATAGTTTTGAGAAAAAACTAAATGAACTTTCAATTTGCTATGAAAAATGGAATTCATCAGCGTTTTTTTCTGAAATATTAGTGATATCTATTTTTGCGGGTAAATATTCTAATTCAACAGTACAACACTAAAAACAAAGGCTACAGTAGACTTTCGTGGTTCTGGCAAATGGCTCGGAGATTCGCGATTCTGGCATCTTGTCCGTTGTATGGACATAAGAGATTCGCGGTTCTGGCATCTATTTCGTTATATGAATTTTCTGGCAATCTCATCACGAACCACCCGACTTTCAAGTCGTGCCCACCAGCATACACTAGAAATCAAGAAGAGCCGCACGGTAAAATTTTTTGACACCTTCGTTACTCGATTAATTAGAATGTGGAATAACTTACCATCTTCAGTATTTCCAGTAAATTATGATCTGCAAAAGTTCAAACTAAATGTGCATCGGCACTTCCTAGCCATGCAACCCCTTCTCAATCCCTTACCCTAATTTCCCCTCCGCCAAGGCTATGCATGCATTAAAGGGTTATCCCCTAAAGCCTTGTGACTGACTTTAAAAAAAAGTTGTTTCGATTAATATGTTCTAACCAAATTATAACGCATTAAATACATGAAGCATTGAGATTCGCGTTTCGTGTATGTGGCATTTTGTTTTTTTGTGTTATGTTATTGGAGTTTCGCATATTTGGCATATTGTCGTTTTGTTGCCATTGTATGGAGATTCTCAGTTCTGGCATCTTGTCTGTGGACATTTGTGAAGATTCGCGAAACGTGCTTTCGTTTTCTCAATGAAGGAAGCAGTTCTAGTTTTTGTTCGTTTTATAATAGATTCGTCATTGCATGGAGGTTCTAAATCACATTATCTCAAAATCGCTAATTCGGTAGTTTCTCGGTTTTGACATATTGGTGACGATATATCAATGCAAAGGAAATTTTATGTGTTTTTTTCGTTTTCACACAATTTTTCGGTATCTTTTGCCGTTTTTTAAATAATTGCTAAACTTTTTAAAAATACCCCCCTTTCCCCATTTTTTCCAAGGTTGCAGTCCACCAATGTTTCAGGACTTCTTTCTCATAATCAGGGGGCCATTCCAAACCATCCTGGAAAAATTCAGAGATGTGTGATGTTTGCCGCTCGATGGGCATATTTTGGATTATTTTTCTTCAGCTATATGTACCTATTACTTAAAGTCACTTTACTTTTAGGAGGAACGAAGAAATCCATAACTAGCCTCCACGAGCTCTGAAGAAAATCAGTCTTTGCAAGTATATAGTCACGGTTGTATCTTCTCCAGACTACTTTTGTACCCTCTTCGGACTCGCGCTGTATTTGTTCTTAAGCCATACGGATCTCATCGAAGTTATACCGTGATTTAGTTTTTGAGGTTGAGTAAACAATTATTATCTATTAAAAGTTAATATCGTGACCGAAAGCGAAAGTGTTTTTTTTTTTAAATTAAATCAAAGCGAGCGAAAATTAAATGCATTGTTATATTTGGGGTGGAATTCATTATCCTCACTAATCAAACTTCTGTAAGTTCTTCTGTGTCGGTTGGTGGTATGTATAACTAAAATCTACAAAAACAATAAATACCTCCCATCAGCTTATTGGGGATCCAAATTTATAGAAAAGATATAAATAAATTGTTCACCGTAGTTTTATAGAAGGATGGACTTTGTGGTTTTTAAAGAATGCGCCGGAATACCACACGGTTAAAAAAAATGGTATAAACTTTATAAATGTTGGTATACATATAGTTCCATAGACTTTCTGTATAGAAATTATACCAAGCTTCTTTATTAATCGAAGTTATCAGTTGAAGCTATACAGTTCAGGCTAATCGGATATGAAATATTTTTATAACCTAACAATATAAAGATAATCCGAATAAGGTGTAAATACTATTGATCCAGATTTATGATTAAAACTATTGTTAATTTTGTAGTACCTACAACTCGCCGTAAATGGTATTTTATTGACCGCACACCAGCTTCCCATAAGCCTCCAAAGTGTGGAGAGGCCGTCAATTGAGGCGATCTCAAACAACTACATATATACTTTTTTGATTTAAAATTTATAAAAGATGGCATTCATTTATATGTGAAGGATAATGCATGCCTGTCATGTATACATTGTATACAATTTAACAGCGTACTGTACTGTAGAACATCCCTTGTGGGACATGGGTCCACTCAGCCGTTTAAAGGCTATTTTAAGTCAATGTCTCATTGAAGATAATTTACGAGTGTATATAATATTGCATGCACTATATATTTCCTATCCGCACATGTACAGAAATTTTTGACCACGCCGAGATTCGATCTTCGCACCTCTAGATTACTAGCATGCACTCTATGATGCTCACTCAACCAAGTGAGACACAGCGACACCAGTGCGAATGCAATGAAATTTTTGAGAAATGTACAATTTTAGGGTAAACTTTACCTAGCTTTGGTAAAAAAAATTCTATCAGTTCAATATTATTCAACGAATTCTCGATTGGTATGCAAAGTTGTAATTTATAGTATAAAATCAATAACACGTTCTGATAAAAGATTCATATAAATGCTGCATAATTTTCATTAGTATTTTAGGATTAGTATTAGTATAGTCTGGGTGGCATAGCGGTTAGTGCGCGCGCCTTCATTGCACAGGATCATGAGTTCGAATCTTACCGTGTCCCATGGTGTTTTTCGAGCTCACGAGCTTGTGACGGACTATGATCTCACTCAGATGTTAAATTGAGTACCCATTTATGGGGATAAATAACACTGCTGAGTGTGATGCTGATCTCATTACCTCAACAAAAAGCAGATAAGATCTTGGAAATAGGATGTCACTAACACATCCTGCGGCCTTAGTCCAATGCTGGATTGTCGCGCCTGTTATTTATTTTTTATTTTAGGATTCATTTTGTAACAACTTCGTAGTGTTTACGAAAAGTGCTGAATATACGTGAGGTTGGCCGAGTGGTTAGCGCGTAGGACGCGCAATCAATAGTCATGGGTTCAATGCTAGCTGCGGCTTTTTTTGTAACGTGCGAAAATGAGAGAATTATGATATAAGACACATGATGTATGCCTTTTTCGAAGCATAATTAAGTGCTACAATAGGGTTCTAGTGGATTAAAAAACGGCGCCATTATTGGACTATTATTCAGCATTTAAGTTAACACCACATCCTGTTCATCTTTCCACCTTCCGCACCTTACCTACATTGACCTATACAAAATCCACAGTAGAATATCTTATTGCACATTTCCAGACAGTTTCTGAAATCCTACACCCTTTATACAGACCAAGACATTAAATAGATACATTGAACTAAAATATGCTGAGTTTCATATCCCACGGTGAAGGTTGGGGTTATATTATATGAATGTAAAATTGTGATAAATAGAGGTGAACAAAAAGATAATAAAATGTTACTCTAATTTACTACACACGGTAGTCATCAACGCACCATGCTCCACTAGGAGTTACGTTAATCGAGAGAGAGAGAGAGAGAGAGAGTATTATCAAATACGGGTTTTCATTTTTTTTCGTGAGAAAAAATATATATTATTGTATTAATTTTTATGCCGATATGTAATTTATTTTTAGGTTCTTTTTAATGGATCGAGTACATTTAGTAAATGTCCCACCAATATATCTATAAAAGCGAGCTAAGCTACCAAAACATACCTTAAGATGGACTAAGCAGCTAATAATGAATTTGTATTTTAAAAAAAAGCGTTTAAAAAATGTGTCTGCACTAAAAAAAATATCGTTCATCATATTTACGAAATGCAATCATCAACAACAAAACATAATATTGACGAAAAAATTATCAATATTACGTACATTTTCATAGAAAAAATTGAAGCTTTAATGTACCGTACATCAATCCTATGAACCAGTTGGTGTTAAATATTATTTACCTCATTTTACTGTCAGCGCACTAACACATAGTTAAAATGCTAGAGTGTTTCGATGAAAGGTTACATCAAAATTGATAAACGAATACATAAAAAATGTAAGTTCATAATATTAATGAACGAGTATATAAGCGAGAATTATGTTCATAATATTGATGTAATATGTCAAAACACTTGTAATGCATACATACAGTTGATGAACGAATCCATCAAACTTATTACTCTCTATGTAAAAGTTCATATTTTTGATGAACAATTTCATTGAATAGAATTCCTGAATGCAATGCAATTCTAAATCGGTAAAATCACTCCGTTTCTCATCAGTCGTGTCGATTTGTTGCAGTGTTCCAGAAGTGATATTGAGTGTACAACCAGATCAGTTATTGTATTGTGTTTTATTTAGTGCCTTTGATTTTTTGGGAGTTAAACTCCTACTAATAATCGTATATTTTAATTTATATAATGTATTTTACTATTACAACTTTTACAATGATTTATTTTTGTAATAATACAATTTTTTTTTCATAAAATTGTGTTTATATGCATGATTGTTTGGAGTTTCACATTTGAAAATTTATTATATTTGGATAGGAGCCCCCCTCTAGTTCAAAGCCAAAAACTAGAAAACTCTCATACACTTTGGCAGGCAATCATGGACTTGGAAAAGATTGCAAATTTACATTGCGTTAAGCGGAAATCGGGCGGAGTTGCAACAAACTTTAAACCATAAATATTGGTTCCCGGTCTATTTGCGTTGCCACAAGTAAATGTTAGGCACCAAAAGGTTGTGAGATCATTGAAATAAAAAAAGTGCGAGGAATATTTAGTTTCAGTGGATTTTCGCGTGTTTGAAACCCGGACGGCACAACTTTCGCGTACATTTGTACACCATTTCGTCGTGTTTACAAAAGCAATCATATGCTGATTTCCCCAGTTTCTCTCGCTGCTTCCCGTCTTTCTAATATAGGTGGCTTTGATTTGAAAACATATTTATGTAATATCCATCTATATGAAACAGATAATCAACAAACAACTTCTCCTTAAATAGTATGAAAAAAAATACATTAAAATGACGTAAAAGTTTCATCATGATCAAGGAGCCTTGCATATATGTATATGACGATACCGTTCATTAATTCCATGAATTAATTAATTAATAGTATAAAATTATTTCATTAATATTATGAACATTTGTATCAATTGTACTATTCGGTACATAAGAATGATGAACAAATTCATTGAAATTATCTTTGTACTATTCGGTACATAAGAATGATGAACAAATTCATTGAAATTAATTGGTGATTGCAGAATGATGTATACGTTTTCATAATATTGAAGAATCATTGCATCGGCTCAAAAATGATGATTTTTTCATCGATATGATGATGTTTTTCATTGTATTTATGCTACTTTTTCGTTCTGTGTGGCTGTGAACAGGGGCGCGGATAAGAGCCCGCAGGGCCTTCGTAGCAGGAGGCCCACAAGATTTAAGGGACCAAAAGCCAAATGAAAGATTTTTCGAACCATAAAAACAGCACGACGGCGAAAAAAAAACACTCCGATGTATATAGATATTTTTTGTAGACAATAAGAGATATACACTTTTCGAAGTCAAAACAAATGCTAAATTTATTGTTCCTCTTTTACCAGATCCCTTAGAAAAACATATTTAATATTATCCTAAAATCTTTGAAAGTGCATGAGACAATCCGGATCCTCTCAAATGACATGGCTGCGCTATTTGCTGTAACTGAAGCTGCGGTTTGTAATCCGTCCAACCCTTTTCTTTCCAAGTACCATATGGGTAAATGCAATAAACTATAAATGCCTGCTGATCCACCTGTAATTTTTTTTATATGAAGTTTCGTTACCCAAACCTACACAGGATAACCAAAAAAAGTTAGTACGGTGTGTATATGTCGTTGAAGAATAAAATATTTTATCTTGCTTGCGATATATTCATTAAGGGCTCAATAGACTCAGCGATTTATCGGCCAATCAAAGCTCATTGGCCGATAAATTGCTGAGGCTATGGGGCCCTTCAGAGTTGTGGTGCAGAGGCGGCATTTGGTTTGAAAGGAGTCAAGAGCCAAGATTTAAATTAGAGCACACTTAAATTTAAAGCCAAAACAAGGAATAAAGTTGAATTAATAACGTGCTGCTATTTTCAATTGTCTAGCAAGATACAAACTTAGCCAACCACACACGAAACGTCCGAATAATTTTTTTTAGATTCTTCGTTCGGCCAAATTCATACATTTTCTTCGATTTTGATAGAACGAAAAAAATGCATTCGAATTAACCGTGTGTGCCGCATTAGGGTATCAAATCATAGGTTAGCGGGCTCGAATACAATGCAATGCAATGTGATATTTAATCACCAACACTAATAGAGGTTTTATTAAAAAAAACAGTGATACAATCATTAATTTAATAAACGTTACAACACGAACGCTATTTTCAATATAAGAATGCAAAGAGTCAAAGACGTTCTTAATTTTAGTAGAAACACTGTAACGTCAAAATCATGCTTCATGTATGGAAAATGATTGTGACTGATGACTGAAAATGATGACCTTCAAGAGTGTTTTTGATTGATTTCACTGTGCTTTTTTCTCAGTGTGGGGGCCCACAGACGAAGTTTGGTATTTCCGGGAGGGCCCGCGTGAAGTTGTGCCACAACTGACTGTGATTCATGCATCCCTTTCTTCAAAAATATTGTGCCACCCTCTTGCTCTCGAGATGATGATATAAAAGAGTGAGGTTATATGGAATCGGTTACGGGTAATATAACCACTTGTCAGTGCCGGATTAACCACGTGGCAGAAGGTGGCAAATGCCACGGGCCCCGCGCTTTAAGGGGCACCGCGTTTTTTGTCAAGCAAAACTTATAACAACCAAGATGCCAAGGAAGGCCAGTTTCGGTTTCATATGATGGCATTCCCGTATATCTACGTCCATAGTGTGTCAGATTCACATTCTAGCGCACTGTTTCCCAACAGGTGGTCCGCGGAACGAATGTGGTCCGTGAGAGTCTCAGACCTGGTCCGCAGAAGATTTTTATTATGTACAAAAATGTAGTATTTTTCCGAAATGAAATCAATGAGTGCATTCAGCGAACGAAAAATGTAGAAGGAAAGTGCTCATCCAATTAGATACTCATTGCGCGGAGAAAGAGGTTGGTGTTGGTGGCGGGTAATGCTTATAGAATTTCCAGTGATTTTCCGGTGAATTTCGTTCGTTGAACGCAGCTAATGTTTAAGATTTTCGTTTAACAATGCTGTGTGTAATTTGTGTTTCTAAGCATATTTTCGTAGAATAACCACAAACATAAATACTCCGGAATTTCGAAAAGCTGCAAGTGAACTTCTAAGTTTCTGGACCGAGTTCGCACCCAATGTAACGGCGACTTTGACCGTGTACTTAGACTTACATACTTACATTTTACCGAGTAATTTTGGTTATCACTGTTCGAATTGTTGTATTAGTGAAACCCAGTGTCCCTTACTGTTTACTATATCCACCTTTTTGAAAAATTGTCCCGATTGCGCTTAGTCCCCCTTTGCAATTTTTTTTTCGTTCATTCCCATGAAAATTTGAATCTATTTGCCCTGAACCTTTGAAATTTTTTTTCTTGGGTAGCATCTTAAAACGACTTTATCTTCAGAATATAAACAAGAGTCTGAAAGTTTCAGCAAAATTTGCACAGCAATATGGGCATCTTAAACTGCTTTTTATTAAAAAAAAAAAACGAAAATTTGTACCCCTTTGCGCTTCGCTATATCTTTTGAAATATTTTTGTTCATGAGTAGCATGGGTTGATAATTTATCCGCGTTTGCCCTTCTTTGCAGTTTTTTTCTGACATGGATCTACCACTTCATATCGAATTTGAGCAGTAGTCGAAAAAGTTCATGTTGGGAAATGGATTTGTACACACCTATAGAATTTAAAAATTACAATTATATTAAGTACGTTTTTTAGACATCCCGTACAGAAATTTGCTTTTACTGATTAAAATAAAAAGAAATCTTGGCCAACTTACACATGTCAATGAACAACATTTTTGTGAAACAATTTTGAATCATTTTCAAAATAGATTATTTTTCCCCATTTTTCATAATGCTTGAGAGGTACGCCACTGAGAGGTATGAAAATGAGAGAGGAAAAACCTCTAAGAATTGACGCATAACCCGAAATATAAATTTTACGACTCCTTTATTAGTTTGGTTATTCGAAGTTCCATAGGCCCCGCGCTCAAAATTTGCCACGGGCCCCGCGCTTGCTTAATCCGGCACTGCCACTTGTTACGATTTAATTACTTTTTGGGTAATGTTGGCTTTTCATAAAAGAAGTGCATAGATTGAGTAAAAACTAACCGGGCGAAACGTATGGTTATGACGCTTACCGAAGCATGGGGAGGTGCGTGTGAGCTTTCGACCCTATGTTGTCTATGTGCAGAAAAGAGATAGCTCACTGTATTACTTCCCACTTCGCACACGAAAAGATACGATTTTTTCTTCGTGCGTACATCGCCCATCTACCATCCGTCCAGTCATATTAGCATTTTAAATACAAAAAATAGAGTAAGGCTGAATCTAAAACTCATTTTGCTACAAAAAAATTTGATCGGAAAGGTCCCAAAAAGGACAATAAAGGATACTCTTTAATCCTTGAGCGGAGGTCGACATGCGGAGTATCATATCAAAGAGGATGTCGAGTAGATTACATATCCAGTGTTTGTTTCCCTCGACGGAATAAATCGAGCTTAAATTGAACATTTTCGTGTTTCCCGTGTATATTTCCAAAGCCATAACTACGAGAATAATTCAAGTTGTTACTACTTTTCTCACTTTTAAGAATCTATAATAGCTGCAAATTCTACCATTAAATTTTCTAAGAAAAAAATTGATCGGAAAGCTCTGAAAAAGGACACTAACACACCTTGATCAAACGTGGGCATGCGGGGAGTCATATCATAGAAGACGTCGAGTACATTCCATATCAAGCGTTTGTTACTTGTTTCAAGGACCTTCAAAGGAGAAACTTGGGCTCAAATGAAAAATTTGAAAATTTTTGAAAAAATTATTTTCTGGGACGACTTAAACATCAATATTTGCAAACTAGACTAGCCAAAATGACGAAATAAGATTATTATTACAGCCAACAAATTTACCTAAAAAATAAAACTAACCGCACTAAAATCGGATAAGAGTTTTGGTTTTTACAGAACTTCAAAGTCAAATTTTTCCATCTCAATTTTCTCCAACTTCTGCCAAAGTGAGGTGATTGTACGATTCTTTTAAAAATTGGCTAGTTTTCTGCACTTAAGGCATTAAAACTGCTAGAAATAACGAAGTTAGAATAAAACGAGACCGAGTTCTAATCGTGCGAATAGCACGATGAGTGAATACCCTATACCCATGTACAGACCTAGCTAGAAGGCACGCAAAACCCAAAATTTTCGATTTCATATTTTTGTAGGGTAGGGAGGGGTAGATGGGACCTGGCACATCTTTATTATCTTATCGAGGCATCCAGCGGCTACCATTTGATACTAATTTGAAGTTTTTCGCGACATTGGATCAAAAGATATGGCGGAATATAACTTTGTAGGTGAGGCAGGGGTAGTCCGTCCTACTCCACTTTCCATCAACTCAAAGTATAAGTCAGCATGAGACCTTGATCAAAATTTCAAGTTGATAGCGATATTCTACCGAAAGTTATGGCCGAATTAAAATATCAAGGAGGGGTAGTTTGTATGGGAGGTAGGGGAACCCGTGGTCCGATTTGGCCCATTTGTAATACCGTCCAAGACTTTAGCAAAACAAACATTTGACCAAAATTTCAAACCGCTTGCTTCATTATTTCTGGAGTTATCGTGCGAACAGACAGACACACGGACAGACAGACAGACATGGCTTATTCGATTCAGGGACCGACCCTGATCATTTATATACATATATACTTTGCCATACGTCCGCTGGCTCCTTTGAGGTGTTACATAATATCGGCGTAACAAAAACAATATACCCCATACCATCTTATGGGTATAGGTAATGCTACCAACTAGTATTACCGAATTTAAAGGATGTGACCCTTCCAGATAAAAGGATAAAAAAGTACATACATGTAAGGAATAAAAAAGGGTTAGAAAGTACGTGTATTCGTCCAGTTTTTATTTTGTTTCATTAAACATTTTGTAATAACTAGGGGGCTTCGCCCCCTGCTCGCTACGCTCGTCAACCCCTGCTCCCCCACCCCCCCCTTTTTTATTTATGCATCAATTTCAATAAAATTTCACACAAATGTGTTTTCATTGCTGACACATAATATATGTAAAAATCGACCAAATCGGACAATGGGGTCGTGGGGCTGCCATACAAACCTAGACCCCCAAATTAGGTTCTTCTAAGAAAAACTTTTTTATTTTCTCATCGATTTCAATCAAATTTCGCACAAATGTGTTTCAAGTTATATCACAAAACATATGTAAAAATTGACCAAATCAGACCATGGGGTCATGGGGCTGTCATACAAACCTAGCTCCCCAAATTAAGTTCTTCTAAGAATTTTTTTTTATTTATACACCAATTTCAACAAAACTTCACACAAATGTGTTTCTATTGATGACACAAAACATATGTATGAATAGATGGAGTCGGACCATGTGATCATGGGGCTACCATACAAACCTAGCCCCCCAAATCAAATTTTTCAAAGAAAAAACGTTTTTATTTGCACACCAATTTCAATCAAACCTCAGAAAATTATATTTCTATTGATGCCACATAACAAACGTGGAAATAAATGAAATCGGACTATGGGGTCGTGGGGCTGGCATATAAACCCAACCCCAAAATTAGGTTCTTCGAAGAAAAACTTTTTTATGTATCCACCATTTTCAACCAAATCTCATAGAAATGTGTTTTAATTGATGCCACAAACATACGTAAAAATTTATGGAAAGGCCCTGCGTTCGTAGGGCTGCCGTACAACCCGCCCCCCCCTCTTTGGTTCTTCTAAGAAACCCACATTCCCCGCTTCTCCCATTAAATCTTCGCCACGGCACTTATGTGAAAATTCAAGGAAAAGCATGGAAGCGGGGAGGACTAAACACAAGTCATAGATACGCCCCAAAAAACTTTTAGCCCGAGGGGAGCGAAGGGTATCCAAATTTCGGCCGCGCCCGAAATTAGCCTCGGTCTCGTTTTACATTTCCAACAATATTTAAAAAAAAATTATCTTAGAAAAAAACGATGATCTGCATTTTGAAATTAGACAAATTTCCCAATCCATGATTAATTTTTATATTTCTGGGAGTACCAATTCAGCTATAAACACCTTGCCGTCAAATTGACGGCTGTGACCCTATTAGGTATACAAAATTCCTGAACCTTCTAGTGTTAAAATAGCAACGAGTAGCTTAAAATAGCAAAGAGTAGCATAAAATAGCAATGAATAGCTTAAAATAGCAATGAATAGTCCAAAATAGCAATGAATATTAAATAAATAAATTAAAATATCAGCGGTCAAATATGAAGAGCTTAAAATAGCAAGGAATAGCTTAAAATAGCAATGAATAGCTTAAAATCGCAATGAATAGTTTTAAATAGCAATGAATATTAAATAAATAAAATAAAATATCAGCGAACAGATTTGAATAGCTTAATAGCAATGAGAATAGCTTAAAATAGCTATGAATAGTATTAAATAGCAATGAGTAGCTTAAAATAGCAATGAAAATTAAATAAATAAATTAACATCACCTAAAATAGCAATGAGTAGCTTAAAATAGTTATAAATAGCTATGAATAGCTTGAAATAGCAATGAATAGCCTTATAGTTTTAAATAGCAACGAATAGCTTGAAATAGCAACGAATAGCTTAAGATGAACTTCGTCAAAGTCGTCCAAAATCAGTTGTTGTTCCGGAAACCCCTGATGCTGTGCGCGAACTGTCAAAATCGACATTAACCTCGGAATAAATGGAATACTACCATTCTTTCGCTTATCTGTTTTAGAGTATTACTGGCTATATAAATCCAGATTTGCAACCTTGGGGACCCTGTGCAAATTTTTTGGCGAGCGAAAAAGAGCGATTTTTGTGCTCTTTTTTTACATTTCCAACAATATTTGAAAAAAAAATATTTTAGAAAACAACTATGATCTGCATTTTGAAAGTAGACAATTCCCAATCCAATGATATCCTAACCGCTTTTGTAAGTCAAATATTGACGGAGATACAGGTTTTCAAAAATAGGGTATTTTCCACAAAAAAAGGCGAATTCTAAGCTTATGTTGTTTGCCGAAACGTCATTTACTTGAAATTCGCAATTTTTTGGTAAAAAATACCCTATTCTTAAAAACCTGTAATTTCGTCAATATTTGACCTAGAAAATTGGTTAGGATATCATTGGATTGGAAATTCTGTCTACTTTCAAAATGCCAAACACAGTTGTTATCCAAGACAATTATTTAAAAAAAATATTGTTGAAAATGTAAAAAAAGATCTCGCCAAAAAATTAGCACAGGGTCCCCAGGGTTGCAAATTTGGATTTATATAGTTAATAATACTCTGAAACCCGAGGTTAGGCCGTTTTTTGTAAATTTTTACTGGCGTATAATATAATACGATTAATGTAAAAATCAAATCGAAATAAATGAAAATAAGGAAATTTTGTTGAGGTACGTCTCCAATGAACGATAAGGTGGACAATATTGGAAGTCAACTTTTGCAAACACGTAACAACTTAGCTAAATCGGGCCCGTAGCGATGACTTGGACAACATGTGAAATTTGTATCGTTTGTAAAAGTTTCACGACTATGCTCGTCCAACTTATCGTTACCTTAGACGCGCCTAAGTCAGCCTCGTCGTTAGAGAACATATCAATTGACATTGCACCCGGACTCGATTCTGGGTGCTTCAAATCGTGTTCGCCTGACCGGAAATTTTTCGCAATAGTTCTGGCTGTGTTTTAATGAAGTTATAGAAGTCAACACACGAAACGAGTATTGATCTTGACTGTCGACATGGATTTAAGTGTCTTTCACGAAAAGCAGCCAAAGTTTAGAAAAGGGCGAATGAAAAAAGTCCTCGATTATTTTTGGACACATCTTGAGATCCAAAAAATATGCCTTTACCAGTTCGAAGATTTTTAAAATCGAGGCTGTGGCAGGTCCCAAAGCCAAAAAAACGCGTATTGGCATAACCCAGCAGTTTGAAATATTCTGCATTTTTAGAATCGCAGATTTAATTGATTTCAACCTGTCAACACGAACTGTGTTTATGTAAAAATGCGAGTAAATTTTCACGACCACGCATTTCAAGTCCATTGGTTGGTCGGTCACAGGCCGACTTCAGTGCGTAAAACTATGTGTGCAGCGTAGCCAACACCAACAATTTGTGGTTTCCATGGTTTCAAAATATTAAAAACATTGTTGCTTCCACCACGGTCACGTGAGCCGAAAATAATCGGACAGCATGCCGCTACAGAATCCAACAACTTTTTCGGCGATTCCGTTTTACTCGGCAGTACGTTTTATCAATTCGGAAATGATCTGTACTATCTCACCTTTTCATGAACAAAGCTCCAACATCTTCACACGTACTCCGATTGTGGGAATAAAATATCGGACTTAATATTTCCGTGATTGGGTGATTTCACATTGTAAGAAGTAACCGGACGGGTAAACTTGCAAGACAAGAACCATCGTATGATCATTTCACACTATCCGATCAAAACACGGACCGGCGAACAATAATCACACAGCAAGTATGTATAAATGTTGCCATGCACGCTCCAAAGTTAGTGTACAATGAAATGACGAGTCGACAAGATTAAAATCCAAGTAAAACACGCGCTAATTGTCGTCGCAGAACGCCTGAACTATCGGTAGATGCAATCGTCTTATCGATCGTACGTTTCTTACGAAAGAAAAACAATCGTGTCACGATTTTTTTCTTTCGTAAGACTCGTTCTTACAATGTGAAATGCACAATGCTTGTCTGCTGGCCACTACAAAAGCTCTCTTGTCTTGCAAGTTTACCCGTCCGGTTTCGTCTTACAATCTGAAATCAGCCATTGGATGCATCCGTTGTAATGCAAAGAAAATTCCTTTCCGACAATTCGTTTTTTAGAACAGTCATTGCATAAGTAGTTAGAACATTCGCGACAATTGCTAGAGTGCGTTTGATGCAGGTCGGTGTTTCGATTAAAATTATAATCTCAATTCAATAGTAATGAACTTTTTTTTTCTTTGTAAAAAAAGGTCGGATAAAGTATCAAAAAAAGGACAGAAATCTGAAAGGATCAGAATAGGAAAAAAATGAGTCTCCTTTTAAAAACAGTATAGTATATATATAGCTATATAATGATGTAAAAAAGAAATGATCGTTAGACTATGCGCCAATCGATTATTATAAATATAATAAATAATAATCAAGGAACGTATAGAATCGGAACATTTGGATTGAAGACCTCCAATTGTCGTGGTCACGCGACCTTGTCCTCCAGTTCCAAAAGCCTACAAACGAACCCCTGAAAATTAACTTCTTCTAAGAAAAACTTTTTTATTGATGAACCAATCTTAACCAAATTTCATCCAAGTGTGTCAAGTCATAGTTAAGTCTCAAAACATATTCAGGAACTGTTACATTCGCTTATTTTTTTTAAATTTGTTCCCGCCTAAAAAACTAAAAAAAATAAAAATGTTGACCTGCACTGTACCTCTGAAACGGACCGGACCGGACAGAGATGCACTGCAGTGAAAGATATAGAGGGGGTTCCGTTTAAGTCGTTGGCCGCGTTTTTTTTTTAGTTGCGATAAGAATATGTTTACGAAGAAAGCGGAAAAAGTGAAGTGACCGAGTTTTTCAAAATTTTCAACCGACAGAAAGAAGCAGATAAGTGCCCGTTTTTTTTTCCATCAATTTAAATATTAGCAGATTTTGTGGTAAGGTGTGATCGCGCTCCAATGCCATATATTTAATTATTTTCAGCACGTGGATCGGATTCCATGAGTGCTTAAGCGGATTCTCTTCCCCAAACCATATTCCAGGTGAAATGAGTAACCTCATTTACACGCGGTTGAGTTTTCTTAAAGGGGGTTCCCGAATATTAGTTTGAAATCTTTTTCGGCCCAATGGAACCGCATGGTCAGGTAATAATTTTTCTTTCGGGGCCCAGGAGCAATATCAGATGGTGCTTTAACTAGCTGTTGCCAACTTAGTATATTTCCAATTTTTTTTCGTTCTTTCTTTTTTTCGGGCTTCCCAGACATGTGAGTATCTTCTTTTAATGTGAGTGGAATGGGGCTACATGCGGCAACTTTCCACCCCATTTATCCCGACGCAGAGAGAGAAAAAGCCATTTTGACTTTTGTCCTCTTACCTTCACGGTACCCTGGCTTCGTCCCCTTTCGACAGCTTGGACGTCAAGTCCACGTATATCACATTTGGCGCCCAACATAGGAGCCCTTTTTGGTCCGGTAAAGGATACTATATGCGTATACTACAGCGCTTGAAGAAAAACTGTCGCCCATGCTTGATAACATCAACAATTCAGGCATCCATAAGTTCTGGGAGAAGCTCAAAGAGAGCATCAAAGGAGTTGCAGAAGAGGTCGTGGGCTATAAAGGCCGGCGCAGATGAACAGACTGGTTCGACGATGAATGCAGGGCCTCGATTGAGGCGAAAAATGAAGCCTATCGCCAATACACACAACGCGCATCCCGAGCCAAGAAAGAAAGATATAAGGAACTTCGGCGAGTATCTAATAAGTTAATTAGACGTAAGAAACGCAAACATTTTGACGAGCAGTTACAGCAAATAAACCAAAGATTAGCCAGTAAGAACACTAGATAGGCGTACAAACTTATAAATAATATCAAGAACGGATATCAACCCAGGACAAGCTTATGTAAGGACAACGATAGTAACATCATCAGCAGCATCGAAAGCGTAAACAAACGATGGGCCTCGCACTTTGAAGAGCTCCTCAATGTACCATCAACATCCCCCACGGAGCCAGTTCTTGAGCAGTTAGCCGAACCAGGCCCTCCCGTTCAACCCCCAACAGTAGAGGAGGTGAGTCTCGCCATACAATCGCTCCAACGTAATAAAGCGCCCAGGGTTGACGATATCCCAGCAGAACTACTGAAGCATGGTGGCACGTGCCTGACCAACGCTATACATGTGCTACTGCTGAAAATATGGAACGACGAGGTAATCCCCGAAGATTGGCGCAAAAGTATAATCTGCCCAACCCACAAAAAGAGTGACAAGCTGAAGTGTGAGAATTACAGGGGCATATCATTAGTTTGTACGGCCTATAAGATTTTATCGAAAATTCTCGAAAAGAGAATCAATCCGTACGCAGAACAAATCATTGGTGAGTATCAAGGCGGCTTCAGATCTGGTCGTTTAACGAGCTGATCCACCTGTCATTTTTTATACCCTTCGGTCATAGAGTGAAAGGGTATATTAACTTTGTCATGAAGTTTGTAACGCATTAAAGGAAGCATCTCCGACCATATAAAAAGTTGCGACGAGATTTACTCGGCGGGCTAGCAAGCTGAAATTTTGCACACATGCTTCTTATTGTTGCAGGCTGTTTGCATGTTTGATTCACCCAAATTGCATCACTGGGTCATGGGGCTGCCATACAAACCTAGCTCCCCAATTTGTGTTCTTCTAAGAAAAACTTTTTTATTTTTGCACCAATTTCAACCAAATTTCACATAAATGTATTTCTGTTGTTGACATAAAATATATCTAAGAATGGATAAATCGGACTATGGGGTCATGGGGCTGCCATACAAATCCAACCCCCAAATTAGGTTCTTCTAAGAAAAATTTTTTTGTTTGTGCACCAATTTCAACCAAATTTCACACAAATGTATTTCTATTGATGACACAAAACATATGTATGAATCAAATCGGACCATGGGGTCATGGGGCTGCCATACAAACCAAACCCCCCATATTGGTTCTTCTAAGAAAATTTTTTTTACACCAATTTCACAAATCCTTGAATTAATGTGTCTTTATCAAAGCAACTAAAATGTTCAAAGCGAATGGAATCGTACGGTGGGGTCATGCTCCGGCAACCCCAATAATTATTTTATTTTTTATTTGCCCACTTATTTCAACCAAGCCCAAAACTTTTGTCAAGACGGAAGAAAAAGAATGAGGAGGGGGATTAAATACAAGTCATAGGTACGCCCGAAAAAACTTTTAGCCCAAGCGAAGGGTATCAAAATTTAGGCCGCGCCCGAAATTAACCTCGGCCCCGGGGGTTGGCGAGCGAAGCGAGCAGGGGGCGAAGCCCCCTAGTTTCATATAAAGTTTCGTTACCCAAACCTACACGGGATAACCAAAAAACACACCTATTATTCACTTGGAACTGGTAGTTAGCATTCATCACTTTAGACAGGCGACCATCATATTTTTCTTGTTAGTTTATCACCTACGTCGACGAGAAGTTCTTTATGTACAATTTTGCGTTTCTCGCCACATAGCAAATTTGGCCCTGATTTTTGTTTTTGTATGATTGCATGTCACCTGGTATAAAGTTTGTTTGCGTATACCTTGAATCCGAATCGCGTAAAAGTTGAAATTTCGAGTATTTGCGTGATTTAGTTTAAATTCTTTTGTGAAATTCACCAGATTTTTTAGTGTGAAATCAGTGGTGAGTGTTCCTAAGAATTCAGTGATCACAAGAATTCAAATTTAATTTTACAGTGTTTGTGTACTAAGTGTAATAAATGATCTTATTACAAAAATCTAGTACATAAATAATAATAAATTTGGATATACCGTATTGCGAGGTATGTATTAAAAATTTATATTATTGGTGCCGCGGAACAAGTGTTTCAGTGATTATTACAAATCGAATTATTTGAGTTTAATAATATGTTCACAGTGAGGGAAATCATGTATGCCCTGTGGCATGGGTCGCGGATAATGCCACCGCCTTTCCCGGCGTGTCGTAGAAGGTGACTAAAAAGGCACCTAATCCAAGGTGGATCAGCATGCGCCGAGGGATGCATGGTCAAGAGGGTGCTTGGCCGCTAGTATGCGAGCCACATTTTAACATCAACAAGACCTCCCATAGGTTAGTGTGTGTATGTGTATGGGTTGCCGTGTCTGGAGATAGCCGGTGGACGTAAAAGAAAAGTCCATAAATTTATTTATTTCCACACACTAGTGCCAAAATACACAACCTTTCTCCAAAAGGTGTAAAAGAATGGAAGGCCTTATGGAAATTCACGCAAATATAAGCACTACCCCGCTGGGCACTACTTCTGCTATGCGGTTGAGTGATCCCGGGGCGAACCTAGTTCCCGCCAGAGCTCGACGGTTTCCGGGGGCGAGCAATATAAGGCAGTCCAATTACATTGTGGAGAAGCTGAGGGTTGCAAGCTGGAATGTCGGTTCCATGACGTCAAAGAGCGAGGAGATTGAGGACATCATGAAGCGGAGGGGGATAGACATTATGTGCGTGCAAGAGACGAAGTGGCGAAATACCCATATCGACAGAGCCCGGTTTGTTACGAATTCCATGAAGTACAAATTGTACTACTATGGAGTTACAAACCAAAGAAACGGAGTTGGCATTATTCTGGCGTCGTCTTTACTTGGCAGCATAATAAGTGTCGCGAAGAGAAGTGATCACTTGATCAGCATCAAATTCTGCGGAAGGGTGTGGAACGTAATAAGTGCCTACGCTCCCCAAGTGGGACTGCCACCAGAAGAAAAAGAGGCATTTTGGAACGACGTTGACACCCTGATTCAGACCATTCCAGATACCGAATTGGTGTTCTTGGGAGGAGATTTAAATGGCCATGTGGGTGAATCAAATTATGATTACGAGGATTGCCATGGTGCAAGGGGTAGCCCTTCAACGGTCAGAAATGACGAAGGTGAAGCTATTCTGACCATGTGCAGATCGCATGGTTTGGTCATCCTAAATACATGGTTTGTGAAAAACGAGAGACACCTGATCACCTACAGTAGGAAATAGGAAACACGAAACGCAGATCGATTACCACCTCTGCTTCGATTTTATGAGAAGGTGGGTAAAAGACTGCAAGGTGATCTTGGGTGAATCTGTCGTCAGCCAACATCGTTGGCTCCTGTCAGAATTTATTTTGAAAGCAGGAGGAGCAAGAAATAGAAGAACTCTCAAGCCAGTCGAAAAAATCAAGTGGCACAATCTCACAAACGACAACTTTAAACCTGCAGTGACTCCATTCATTGATAAAATGACGGAGTGGTTTCAAAACAACACCAACTGCCCCGAGCACAGTCCAACACAAATGTGGAATAGTTTCGCTGAAATGTCAGTAAGTGAGGCGGAAAAGGCACTTGGAGTTTCGAAAGGTCCACTCCACACGAAGAAAGAAACATGGTGGTGGAACACCGAAACTAAGGAAGCAGTGCAAGCTAAATCGAACGCATTTAAGGCATGGATGAAATGTGAGTCAAGCAGTGAAACCGAACGGGTTCAACTTCGCGAAAATTATATTCAATGCCGGAAAAACGTAAAGCGCTTGGTAGCTCAAGCAAAGGCGAAGGCAGCTGAGAAGTTCTACTAAGAATTAGAAACTCAGACTACGACGGAAGGACCGTCTTTGCGCGAGAGACCTAAGCACGACGCCAGGATATTTAGGGTCGGAGCCCAAAGGAGAAGGAACGCTCGGGAAATACAGGCGCCAAAGTACGTGGAGGACGCGCAAGGAATGTTGCTGATTAACGATACGGCAATTTGTAGCAGGATGCGAGAGTATTTTGACGAGCTTCTAAATGAAGAATTTCCTCGAGCAGCTTTTCGAGATGTTGAGCCGAATACCATAAATATTGAAGATATCTCAGAGGAAGAGGTGATGAAGGCAATGCATCAGATAAAACGCGGAAACGCAGTCGGACCGGACAAAATCCCCGCGGAATTTTGGTTGAAAATGGAAAATGTCGGGCTTAGATGGCTCACAGTTCTCTTCAACAAAATCAAAGGCGGGCAACCGATGCCTGATGCTTTCAGGGAAAGTTTTATTCTTCCTTTCTATAAGAACAAGGGAGACTCACGCAAACTCGACAACTATAGGGCTATAAAGTTAACACCTCATACACTGAAGATCTACGAGCGAGTTTTCTGCAACCGATTGAGAAAGATTGTGCGGTTGAATGACAATCAATGCGGCTTTGTTGAAGGTCGATCTATAGTCGATGCGATTCAGTGCATTCGTATTGCAATGGAAAAGTATAGAGCGGCACGAAAGGACTTGCACTTTGTGTTCATCGATTTGGAAAAGGCATTCGATAGAGTACCTCGTGATCTGATATGGTTGGCCTTGAGAGCACTTAATGTCCCTGAGGCATATGTCAGGATGATACGAGACATGTATGATGGAGCTACGACTAAGGTTAGGTGCGCAGCCGGCGAATCAGAAGAATTTCCGGTGAATGTCGGAGTACACCAGCAGGGACGTAGCCAGGATTTAGTTTCGGGAGGGGTCCAAATATTGATCCGCCCTATTTTTTTTTTTTTGGTTTTCTCTAAATTTGATGAAACCTTCAACCTTTAAATTTAAAATATGTTCTGTTTTATTAGCTTAATTTTAACAGGCTATATATGTACACCAAAAATTATTACAAGATTCCTTCTTCTTCCTTGCCTCGTTCTTTATACCGCTCCATGGTTCCGCGTTGCTCGACCTGCGGTGTAGGCACATCGCCCGTTTTGGCGATAATTTCTCAGCATATTTCTACAGGCAGCTCTATCTTGGATCGTGTCATCGCCGAGACCAATGCGTTGTTGTTGCTTTTTCATTTGACACATCCAGGTGTTCTTTGGTCTGCCTCTGGCCTTGGGTCCATCAAGTGGAACTTCCATTGATATCGCTCTCTTTGCGGGGTTCTCAGGCGGACGCCTTTGAACATGGCAATACCAATCCATTCGTCGGTCTTCGAGCTTTTCGGTGATTGGTTGGTCTATGGACAAGCTGCCTCGGATGTAGCTACTCTTGATGTGGTCCCTTTTGGTTACACCAACTGACATGCGTAACATTTTCATTTCAGTCGCTGTCATTTCTTTCGCGTAACCTTCATACATGGTCCAGCATTCTGATCCATACATGAGTGCGGGACGTACAACCGTTTTGTACAACTTGCCCTTTAGCTTCAGTGGCATTTTCTTATCGCAGAAAACTCCAGAGTTTTCTCGCCACCTCATCCACCCAACCTTTGTGCGATGTTTGATGTCATCATCGCATGTAGCTCCGCTGTTCACCATCGAGCCAAGGTACTTGAACTTGGTACAAGACTTAAGCTGCTCTCCTTTGACGTACATTTCAGGTATCGGTGCATTTGGGTCTGAGAATTGGCAGCATAAGAACTCAGTCTTTATTTATACTTACTTTCAGTCCATGCTCTTCCAGAATGTCACACCATTTTGTAAGCGCAGCTTGCAAGGCAACGATGTTTGGGCTACTGAGGACTATATCATCAGCAAAAAGAAGAGATATTTCTAGGCCGTCGGAGACACGTCTTAATAAGTAGCACATGATGATGTTGAAGAGCAACGGACTCAATACTCTGCCCTGGTGTACTCCGACATTCACCGGAAGTTCTTCTGATTCACCGGCTGTGCATCTAAACTTAGTCGTAGCTCCATCATACATGTCTCGTATCATCCTGACGTATGCCTCAGGGACATTAAGTGCTCTCAAGGCCAACCATATCAGATCACGAGGTACTCTATCGAATGCCTTCTCCAAATCGATGAACACAAAGTACAAGTCCTTTCGTGCTGCTCTATACTTTTCCATCGCAATACGAATGCACTGAATCGCATCGACTGTAGATCGACCTTCAACAAAGCCGCATTGATTGTCATTCAACCGCACAATCTTTCACAATCGGTTGCAGACAACTCGCTCGTAGATCTTTAGTGTATGAGGTGTTAACTTTATAGCCCTATAGTTGTTGAGTTTGCGTGAGTCTCCCTTGTTCTTATAGAAAGGAAGAAGAAAACTTTCCCTGAAAGCATCAGGCATCGGTTGCCCACCTTTGATTTTGTTGAAGAGAACTGTGAGCCAACTAAGCCCGACATTTTCCATTTTCAACCAAAATTCCGCGGGGATTTTGTCCGGGCCGACTGCCTTTCCGCGTTTCATCTGATGCATTGCCTCCATCACCTCTTCCTCTGAGATATCTTCAATATTTGTGGTATTTGGCTCAACATCTTGAAAAGCTGCCCGAGGAAATTCTTCATTTAGAAGTTCGTCAAAATACTCTCGCATCCTGCTACAAATTGCCGTGTAGTCAATCAGCAACATTCCTTGCGAGTCCTCCACGTACTTTGGCGCCTGTATTTCCCGAGCGTTCCTTCTCCTTTGGGCTGCGACCCTAAATATCCTGGCGTCGTGCTTAGGTCTCTCGCGCAAAGACGGTCCTTCGGTCGCAGTCTGAGTTTCTAATTCTTGGTAGAATTTCTCAGCTGCCTTCGCCTTAGCTTGAGCTACCAAGCGCTTTACTTTCTTCCGGCATTGCATATAATTTTCGCGAAGTTGAACCCGTTCGGCTTCACTGCTTGACTCACATTTCGTCCATGCCTTAAATGCGTTCGATTTGGCTTGCACTGCTTCCTTAGTTTCGGTGTTCCACCACCATGTTTCTTTCTTCGTGTGGAGTGGACCTTTCGAAACTCCAAGTGCCTTTTCCGCCTCACCTACTGACATTTCAGCGAAACTATTCCACATTTGTGTTGGACTGTGCTCGGTGCAGTTTATGTTGTTTTGAAACCACTCCGTCATTTTATCAATGAATGGAGTTACTACAGGTTCAAAGTTGTCGTTTGTGAGATTGTGCCACTTGATTTTTTCGACAGGCTTGGGAGTTCTTCTATTTCTTGCTCCTCCTGCTTTCAAAATAAATTCTGACAGTAGCAAACGATGTTGGCAGACGACAGATTCACCCAAGATCACCTTGCAGTCTCTTACCCACCTTCTCATAAAATCGAAACAGAGGTGGTAATCGATCTGCGTCTCGTGTTTCCTATCTCCGTGTCCACTACTGTAGGTGATTAGGTGTCTCTCGTTTTTCACAAACCATGTATTTAGGATGACCAAACCATGCGATCTGCACATGGTCAGAATAGCTTCACCTTCGTCATTTCTGACCGTTGAAGGGCTACCCTTTCCACCATGGCAATCCTCGTAATCATAATTTGATTCACCCACATGGCCATTTAAATCTCCTCCCAAGAACACCAATTCGGTATCTGGAATGGTCTGAATTAGGGTGTCAACGTCGTTCCAAAATGCCTCTTTTTCTTCTGGTGGCAATCCCACTTGGGGAGCGTAGGCACTTATTACGTTCCACACCCTTCCGCAGATAACCAATTTGATGCTGATCAAGCGGTCACTTCTCTTCGCGACACTTATTATACTGCCAAGTAAAGACGACGCCAGAATAATGCCAACTCCGTTTCTTTGGTTTGTAATTCCATAGTAGTACAATTTGTGTTTCATGGAATTCGTAAGAAACCGGGCTCTGTCGATATGGGTATTTCGCCACTTTGTCTCTTGCACGCACATAATGTCTATCCCTCTCCGCTTCATGATATCCTCAATTTCCTCGCTCTTTGACGTCATGGAACCGACATTCCAGCTTGCAACCCTCAGCTTCTCCACAATGTAATTTGACTGCCTTATATTGCTCGCCCCCGGAAACCGTCGAGCTCTGGCGCGAACTAGGTTCGCCCCGGGATCACTCAACCGCATAGCAGAAGTAGTGCCCGGCGGGGTAGTGCTTGTATTTGCGTGAATTTCCATAAGGCCTTCCATTCTTTTACACCTTTTGGAGAAAGGTTGTGTTTTTGGCACTAGTGTGTGGAAATAAGTAAATTTATGGACTTTCCTTTTACGTCTGCCGGCTATCTCCAGACGCGGCAACCCATACACACACACACTAACCTATGGGAGGTCTTGTTGATGTTAAAACGTGCCGCAGGCTTCAGATGTCATGGTTGCCTGTGACCTTCGCATACTAGCGGCCAAGCACCCTCTTGACCATGCATCCCTCGGCGCATGCTGATCCACCTTGGATTAGGTCCCTTTTTAGTCGCCTTCTACGACACGCCGGGAAAGGCGGTGGCATTATTCGCGACCCATGCCACAGGGCGTAAATTATTACAAGATTCCATGTGTCCGGAAAGAAATTAAGGGGAAGTCTTTTTCGAAACAAACAGTGTGATTTTGTAAAATTGGAGTTACTGGAGTTCTTTCGCTAGAACGGTATATTGTTTAATACCAAAGATGCTAAACTAAAAAATAAGAGGAAGGCTTTTTCGAGATTTGTTAGGAGCACCGAAAGGAAGATTTATATTTATGGTTCTTTCACCAGGGTCCATTGTTAAAAAAAAACCAATAAAATATTTGAGGTCCCAGTGGCGCAACTAAGATGTTATCCTGGAAAGGACTAAGACCACCCATGTTACCGTATATTTGAAGGTGCCGTCGCAAGTTGGGTGATGGTGTAATGATACTATACGGTGTTGTTTCTAGCTTCCGTTGCATTCAAAATAAATGTAAATTTTTGCGTAGTTTAGCGTCGTAAGAACATGAGTGTAATGCCATACTCGAAATCCACACGGGGGTTTCTTTTGTTTTCATGAAAACCCTTTTTAGCATTGTGGTTGACGAGGGAGGGTTTAAATCTATGAAGTAGGGTTATCTCACAACGGTCTACAAGTAAGATCAAGGCGTGCAGCCGGATTTTAGAAAAAAAAGGCATGGAAAATGCAAAAAAAGGAATTTATGAACAAACAAAAACCGGGCTGATGTTTTGCTAATATCTTTCTAATGGCTTTAGGAAACCTTATCTTCTCAGGATACTATCAATCACAAGTCAATTGGATCAAAGCAAGCAGCAATCCCCCAACAAAATCTGATATGACGCTTGCTTAACACTAGCATACAGTTTTTGTGAAAAAGGACATTTTGTATACAAATTTGCGAGTCTGGGGAGTTTTTGTCCAAAAAATGCATTCAAATTTTAATATGGGACTTTCGGTTCTTTAGTGCAAATTTATTGTGGTATATTTTGAAGACAAATTTTTCTACGAACTCAAACTTGTGTAGTTTTTATTTTAATTTTTTAAGTTTTCCTTTCCCAATTTCTGTGTCTACCACTCCAACTTGTAATAGGGCAAATTATTGATTGTGGCTGCAGGCTTCACAATTTTGGTCATCTCCATCATTTAAATAGCGAGTTTCCCTGACACCAATGTGGTACAAAGTTGTATTTGACTCGCATTTGTGTATTAAGGCCTTGATACTTTCCAGGAGCATAGATCGTCGATTGATCCATAATACACCACCGTTACCGTGGGAAGGAATCTGTAAATCGAACATAAATCCGTGACATTTCGGCTGGAATGGGGAGCACAGAGTGTAAAAGCAAGACATATCCACCTAAAGAGGGATATCTGGCCACCCTATCCCATGCACATTTTTAAATGACTAATTTTTTAATTTAGCCATAGGTATAAGCTGGAAACCTTGGCTATGTTGCATTCTGGATTTTCTAGCAATGCTCAGCCAGCCAGTAGCGGGTTACGGCTAAACTATTCTTCATCGCGTTTTGAAATTATTTCTTAGCAACATACAGGACCCAACAGCGGAAAGTTCAAAACATCAAACTCTTAGGCAAATTAGGATAAATAATAAAGACAATTCTGTACCGAGTGCGAATAGTAATTTTCTACACATAATTAGTAGTCCTCACCGCATCACTGCTAGCTGCACTTACTACTAAGCTAACAATTTGAAAATATGTATCGATTAAACTCTGTAATCGACTGCTATTTGGGTGAATGAGTGAATGATAAAAAAGCGAAGCTAAGAAGACGTCAATCTATTTTAAAATGATGTTATCAAAACGCAGACTCCGATTATTTTTGCAAACATTTCGGGAGGGGTCCGGACCCCATAGACCCCTCCCCTGGCTACGTCCCTGTACACCAGGGCAGTGTATTGAGTCCGTTGCTCTTCAACATCATCATGTGCTACTTATTAACACGTATTTCCTCAGTAGCCCAAACATCGTTGCCTTGCAAGCTGCACTTACAAAATGGTGTGACATTCTGGAGGAGCATGGACTGAGGGTAAGTATAACAAAGACTGAGTTCTTATGCTGCCCATTCTCAGACCCAGATGCACCGATACCAGAAATGTACGTCAAAGGAGAGCAGCTTAAGTCTTGTACCAAGTTCAAGTACCTTGGCTCGATGGTGAACAACGGAGCTACATGCGATGATGACATCAAACATCGCACAAAGGTTGGGTGGATGACGTGGTGAGAAAACTCAGGAGTTTTCTGCGATAAGAAAATGCCACTGAAGCTAAAGGGCAAGTTGTACAAAACGGTTGTACGTCCCGCACTCATGTATGGATCAGATTGCTGGACCATGTATGAAGGTTACGCGAAACAAATGACAGCGACTGAAATGAAAATGTTACGCATGTCAGTTGGTGTAACAAAAAGGGAAGACATCAAGAGTACACTCTAAAAAGTGAATTTAAATTTCCGCTGAAAATGCGGTCATTTTACACTTTTTCCCGCTTATAATCACATACAGAGTGCATTTTTCAACAATTTCTGTGTAAAATAAGAAAATTACACCAAAATCGGTGTGAAATGTATTTTTACGCTACACTTCTGTATAATTCAGATTTTCTGGTGCATTTTTACAACGTTTATGTGTATAATTCGGATTTGTGGTGTATTTTTACAACGTGCAGTTGAAGTTTTACTCATTTTTTGTAGCGTGCTCTCCAGTTGTCATACTTCAATCGGCTGTACTAAGCACAGTGTACCACATTTTTCCAAAATTTCTCTGCATTTAGAACTCATGTGTACACGCTGTGTGGCTCACTTGGTTGAGCCGCACTCTACGATGCTAGTAATCTAGCGGTCTCGAGATCGAATCTCGGCGTGGTCCAAAATTTCCGTACATGTGTGGGTAAGAAATATTTAGTGCTTGCAACATTACACTCCGAAATGATATGCAATGTAACATTGACTGGAAATTACCTACAAACGGCTGAGTTACGATACTGAGAAGAAGAACAAGTGTACAGATCGCACAAAAAAGACCATATTGCAACCTCCCATGTAGACGAAAAACTGATCAGCAAAACTCGACCGATACTTGTTTATATTTTATATAGCCTTAAATAGTTTTATTGATAACTATATTATTTATAAAGGTTCGCCACTTAAATCCTTACAACGAAAAAAGAGTGAAACCGCATTATGTTCCTATTATTACGGAGTGTTTTTACACATAGCGCGGTGTTAATTTGCTAATATATTGGAGTACTTTTTTAAACATTTTTTATGTAAAATTACACTTGATTTGCAAATTTAGATTGCAGAGTTATTTCACTATTATAATAGAAGGAAACAAAGTTTCCTTCTATTATAAGAGTAAAAATTTCATAGAGTGTAGCTACATCCGAGGCAGCTTGTCCATAGACCAACCAATCACCGAAAAGCTCGAAGACCGACAAATGGATTGGTATTGCCATGTTCAACGGCGTCCGCCTGAGAACCCAGCAAAGAAAGCGATATCAACGCAAGTTCCACTTGATGGACCCAAGGCCAGAGGCAGACCGAAGAACACCTGGATGTGTCAAATGAAAAAGCAACAACAACGCATTGGTCTCGGCGATGACACGATCCAAGATAGAGCTGCCTGTAGAAATATGCTGAGATATTATCGCCAAAACGGGCGATGTGCCTACACTGCAGGTCGAGCAACGCGAAACCATGGAGCGGTATAAAGAACGAGGAAAGGAAGAAGAAGAAGAAGAGTGAGGGAAATCATGTAAGTTTGGGCTATTTTCTTGTTTTCGTATGAAAACAGCTCGTAAACATTTCAATTCCCATACAAATTGACACATTGAAAATACGCTAATTTGCGTGTTTTCTATGAAACCTTGATTTTTTTTAAATGAAAACGTATAAGCACCCAGGTCTGAAACCTAAATTCCCCTGTTCAGCAAATTTCGGCTCACTCCAATATTTTAACTGACACCCGACCAAATGGTTCAGTTTCGTTTGTTTGCCAATGTGCTTAATTTCTCCATGATAAGAGAATGGACGGTCAGTTTGAAGAGACGAAATATGTTGCAAATTACTATCGATGACTGCACCAGCACATTTTTAAACTTAGAACGATTTATAGGCAAAATATTATTGTCGGTTGTCATATGAAATTACAAACAGTGCACTGTCCTGTGAACACTTTTCGGTGATTTCTGAAAACGTACGGCGAAATCAATCCGTTTTCGTCCACTCTGGATAGAATATAACTCTCGTGTTTTTGTTAGGTTATAGTTTTTGTTTTTTCTTGACAATAGTTTGAGTTTGTTGCTTTAGCCGCAACACTATATAAAAATATCAGTTTATAAAAAAAATACAATAAAAAATAAAAGTTAAAATTTTACAATCCTTGAAATATATTAAAATGGCAGTGCGTCATAGTACCGAGGATCTTAGAAATCTTACGTTTCCTTATGGATATACGGAAGCTACAGCTCCTATTGGAAAACAATTGACTGGTATAGGTAGAGGAGCAGTTCCTAAATATAGTAAACCCGTAACGCGCTCCCAAACAAAACCATCGAATTATGAAAATAGTTTGAAAAAATCTTCAATAGTTGGTGGAACACGAGAAGTAGGTAGAACTAGTCTAGATTTTCCACCGTTAGTATTAAATTCACTTCCTAAAACCCTATTGTCTCCCAAGGTGAAATGCGCTCAGTTTTGAATCCACCGGACCCTCAACACATCCTCGACCGGTCTATTTCGGAAGCATGTCGTAACTTTGATCATCGGCCACCCGTTTCGCATGAGATTAATATATAGATACGGACATAAGAGAGCTTGGTTGTTCGCAATCAAGTTCTGGTTCTAATCCAACAGAGCCAGTAAATTATTCTCGAAACGTAGGAAGGAGTACACCATTTCGAAACCAGGGACATTCAGCCTGAACCCGCTTATTCGCAACGATATACCCAATCGCTTCAATCACATCTATTACCTCCTCAATATTTTCCTTAGAGAAAGCATAGTAACCCATGCCATGCGTTAGTCCAGAGTTGTCATATAAATAATGTAACTTTACATCCATACATACACACACACAAATAAGTACTTGTAACCCATAATTCTATGCTTATCTCCAAAACCATCTTTATACAAAGCCCGGAAGCAGAACACGTTCATATACTTAAGCGCCAAATCATAGGCCTGTTCAGATCGAAAATTTACATTGCGGTAAAGGCAAATCGGGTTGGGTCGCGACAAACTTTACGCGAAAAGTATTGGTTCCCGGTCGATTTTCGTCGCGAAAAGTGGAATGTGTCGTGAATTAAAGTGTCTAGAATGCAGTGAAAGAACAAAATCCCGACAAAAAGTGAATTTTCCACATGTTTTCGCGATTTTTATCAGAGCAGACACGGTTTTTTTACATGCGCTGTGCTTGTGTTAGTGCATCGTGCAACGTATATACGACATGTTCATAGGCTCGTTTTGTGTGCATGTATTGCTGCTTCCCGGCTTCTAGTGAAGGTGGTTTTGTTTATCTCACATGAATAAAGTCAGTCTCTTATCACAAGCCGTCGTGTATCATTCTAATCGTTGTCGCCTAGCACCGTCACCGTTACATGGTGTCAGGTTATAAAGTACATTAGTCAAATTTAATTTGTAACTACGATTCGCGAAATGAGTTGTGTTAAGCCTCCGAAGGTTTTAAGGATAAATGGTGAACTCGACATGCAGCAGGAGTGGGCAGAGTGGCTCGAGATGTACGAGAACTATTTTATTGCCGCCAAAGTGAATGCAGAGTCGCCAGCAGTACAGGCCGCAAATTTCATCAGTGTAATCGGCCGAGATGCACTCAAAATTCTTAACAATATTGGATTGAGTGCTGATGATAAGCAAAATGTGGATACAATGATATCGCGACTGGAAAATTATTTTTCGCCATCTAAAAATAGAACCTATGAGCGTTGTCAGTTCCACAAAATCAAACAAAATTCCGGTGAACCCTTCGAGGATTTTTTGTTGAAACTCAAAGTGCAAATTAAAAAATGTTCGTTTCCAGTTGGTTACATTGACGAATTTATAACGGATCAAATTGTTCTTGGAGTTCATTCGGACACAACTCGCCAAAAGTTGTGGCTCGAAGACGATCTAAATTTGGATCGTGCCATTAAACTGTGTAAGTCCGCAGAACTGGCAGACAAACAAATACACGATCTTCAGGAAAATTCAATGCTCAATGTGAATAAAATCGGGTCACAAGAGCAATTTCGGTGTTCGAGATGTGGAATGAAGCATCCAATTAAAGCATGCCCGGCGTTCAATAAAACGTGTAATTTGTGCGGGAAAAAAGGGCACTTCAAGGTCAAATGCAGATCAGCCAAGCGAGAAAGCGGTAAAAAGAGTTCGAACATCGGTAAAACCACGAAACGTATTCGAGCCATCCACGAAAATCGTTCCGACGACGACGGGTCTAGTTCCGATATTAGTGTGCGTATAAGCAGTATCCAGAAAAATACACGTAGAGGTGGAGACGATTATTGAAGCGATAGTTTGACCATCGACGGCAAAGTCATAACAGTGAAGCTCGACACAGGAGCAGAGTGCAATGTTCTACCCAAAAGGTTGGTGGACAGAATCGGTCAAACCATTAAAAAGTCATCGACGAAAAGATTAATTGCTTACAACAATAGCAAAATAAATGTCATTGGCGAAGTACGTGCTAATTGTGCACATAAAAATCGCAGTGGATTAGTGACGTTTAAAATAGTAAACGAAGATTTTCAACCAATTATCGGACGCGACATATGTGAGAGATTCGGATTTATTAAGCGCATCAGCAAAATCGAGATGGGAAAAACTGCTACAGCTGAGATCGGGTGCTATAAACATTTTGAATACAACATCGATTTTATCGACAATCCCAAGTTCAAAATAATTCCCCCGAGAAAGATACCGCATGGAATTCGCGAAGACGTCAAGCATGAATTGGATAAAATGGTAGCAATGAAGATCATCGAACCAGTATCTGAACCATCTCCAGCAGTGAGTCCAATGTTGGTTGTACGGCGCGGCAAGAAGCTCAGAATATGCATGGATCCAACTGAGTTGAATCGAAATATCCAGCGTCGTCACTACCCGCTCAAAACTGTTGAAGAAGTGGCAGCGAAGGTGAAAGGCTCGAGATTCTTCACGAAAATCGATTGCGAAAAGGGCTTTTGGCAGATAAAAGTTACGAATCGTACATCACAGTATTTAGCGATCGCCACTCCATGGGGTCGTTACAGGTATTTGCGTTTACCTTTTGGCATTTCTTCTGCTCCTGAAGTATTTTCAGAGGTAATGAACCGGATTCTGGAGAACATTGAAGGATGTGACGTTGCGATGGATGATATACTTATCTATGCGAAGACGAAGCATGAGTTGGACAAAACGACGAATTTGGTGCTTGATCGTTTGAAAGTAGCTGGTTTGACGCTAAATGCTGAAAAATGTGAGTATGCAAAACAACGCATTAAGTACTTAGGCCACATTTTTACCCCAGAGGGCTGCCAAGCTGATGACGAAAAACTCGAAGCAATCCGGCAGTTGAAGACTCCATCCAATGTTAAAGAAGTACAAAGGTTTATCGGAATGGTAAACTATATTGGCAAATTTTTAAGTAATCTCTCCGAGTTGACGGAACCTTTGCGTCGTTTATTGCATAAAAATGTTGAATGGCATTGGGAAAATGAGCAGCAGCAAGCTTTTGACCTTATTAAAAAGAAAATCGAGATGGTCCCTACTTTACAGTTTTATGATGTTAACAAACCTGTCAAGCTTTCCGTGGATGCAAGCTCGCATGCAATCGGGTGTTGTCTTATGCAGGATAATCGACCAATAGCATATGGTACTAAGGCTTTTTCAGAAAATCAAAAATTATACCCGCAAATCGTAAAATAAGCGATGGCAATACGCTTCGCATGCCAAAAGTTTCATCAATACATATTTGGAAAAGCGTTGTTGATAGAAACGGATCACAAACCACTGGAAACCATTTTCAAAAAGTCAATAGCAAATGCACCGATGAGACTCCAGAAAATTCTTTGGGACGTTTTGCCATATGCCCCGAAAATTAAATACGTCAAGGGTTCCGAGATACCTGTTGCTGATACACTCAGCAGAGACTGTGTTACGGGAATAATTGAAATCCATAAAAGGACATCTTAAGGTTAGGTTAGTCTGTAATTTAGGGATTAAGTCAGGTTAGGAAATGTGGCGATAGAGTAGGATTAATATACAATTAGTGTGGCGCAGTAAGTAGGGTTAGTTAGTTAAGGATAGGTTAGGGATTGAATTAAAACAAAAGAATGAATTTGAATGAATTGTCGAATTTCGTCGAGCTTCGATCAAGCCGAAACCTTGCTTCGAGGGTAGCGTCTAATTATCGAACAGCGCGACACCCCGAAACACGATGGCGACTCGTCGACATGATGATACAAGTAAAACCTAGGACTATTAACAGAGCATAGTTGTATACTTGCCTGCGTTTACGATGAGGACTGGTGAGCTCCTCCGGTGTTGCACACGGATGACTGAATTCGTCGTTGTATATCCAAAGAATGCCTTCTGCTGTTGTGGTGGTGGAAAATGTCAGGATTCTGTGATCTGCGGCTGATGTTGTCACTGCGATTTCACTACTGAGCGTTTGTTGTCTGCAAAAATTGAAACGTTACAAGTTGCACAACGTGAATGGGAATAAGAACGATAGATTACCGATGTCGACATATTATGCTGATTTGCTTCCAACATCAAGCTGCCATCTGCACCGATGCCGTGCTTGAGAAACTACAATTCTCAGCAATATTGGCCAATTTCCACGCCAGCCTGTTCAATTTGCAGGCAAAATCGCACTGAATTTTGAATGTAAACAATCGCGAAAATGAAGGTGGACACAAACAAACAACAACTGTCACAATCAGCTGACTGAATTCCATTTTAATTCGTTCCAACTTGGGAGAGATCGGCACTACATAACCGACATGAGGGTGGAAAATGGGATGGCGGGAGCTTGAATAAAAATCATGTACAAAAATAATACATAATATTATGTACTCGAAAAAAGGCTATAAGTAGCCATCGCAAATAACGGCTCGTCCTATTTTTCTTTGTTCCGCCATCCATCCACCAGGTAAGCTCCGATCCTCTTTGTACCAAAGGAAAAGTTCTTTTTCTAATGCGGCTACTGTGCTATTTTTCTTTGTTCCGCCATCCATCCACCAGCGCCTTACTTTCGCCAGCGACACCTCGAGTTGAGTCGACGATAATACGAAGGAGAAGATTCGAGAGGAGAATTTGAGAACGACAACGACGACGACGAAGACCAAGATAACAACAGCGAGAGCGAGAACGGGGGAGTATAGTGTGTAGGGTAGAGTCGCCACAGAGTAGAGTAAGATATTTTTTTTTAAATTATTATTATTAGGTATTAGATTAGTGAAAGCGAAAATTAGTGAAATCGAATATATACATGTAATCGAAGTGTACGGTGTTCTTTCATGGTACGGAAGCGGATTTTGGTGGGAAGTTTTTGAAGAAAACGAATCTTTTAACGTTCGGTACGGGACAATAAAGCAGGGAATTTCGTACTTGCAT
>OX454415.1:95964427-96215282 GCA_949715475.1 Microchrysa polita
TTTTTATACCCTTCGCTTACTAAGCGAAAAGGGTATATTAACTTTGTCATGAAGTTTGTAACGCATTGAAGGAAGCATCTCCGACCATACAAAATATGTATATATATGATCAGCGTGACGAGCTGAGTTGATTGGACGATGTCCGTCTGTCCGTCTGTCCGTCTGTCTGTCTGTTGCGACGCGTTTTGCTCGGCCAGTTTAAAAGCTATGGAGATGAAATTTTGCACAAAGCTTCTTTTTGTTGCAGGCAGTTTGTATGTTTGAATCGGTAAAATCCGACAAGGGGGTCGTGGGGCTGCCATACAAAACCTACTCCCCAAAATTAGGTTCTTCTTAGAAAAACTTTTTTATTTATGCACCAATTTCAATCAAATTCCATGTGTTTTCATTGCTGACACACAACGTATGTAAAAATCGACCAAATCGCACAATGGGGTCGTGGGGCTGCCATACAAACCTAGTCCCCCAAATTAGGCTCTTCTAAGAAAAACTTTTTTATTTTCTCATCGATTGCAATCAAATTTCGTGCAAATGTGTTTCTAGTGATAGCACGGAACATATGTAAAAATGGACCAAATCGGACAATGGGGTCATGGGGCTGTCATACAAACCTAGCTCCCCAAATTAAGTTCTAAGACATTTTTTTTTATTTATACACCAATTTCAACTAAACTTCACACAAATGTGTTTCTATTGATGACACGAAACATACGTATGAATAGATGGAGTCGGACCATGTGGTCATGGGGCTACCATACAAACCTATTCCCCCAAATCAAATTTTACTAAGAAAAACTTTTTAATTTGCATACAAATTTGAACCGAACCTCATGGAAATGGAATTTGATTGATGTTACAAAAGATATGCAAAAATGAAATTAATCGGACCATTGGGGTCATGGGGCTGGCATATAAACCCAACCCCTAAATTAGGTTCTTTGTCCACCAATTTCAACCAAATCTCATAGAAATATGTTTTAATTGATGCCACAAACATACGTAAAAATTCAAGGAAAGGCCATGCGTTCATAGGGTTGCCGTACAAACCCCCCCCCCCCCCCCCCACACACACACTTCGTTTTTGGTTCTTCTAAGAAACCCACGTCCCCCGCTTCCCCCAATAAATCTTCGCCCGGCACTTATGTGAAAATTCAAGGAAAAGCATGGAAGCGGGGAGAATTGAACACATAGGAACGTCATAGGAACGCCAGAAAAAACTTTTAGCCCGGGGGAGCGAAGGGTATCCAAATTTCGGCCGCGCCCGAAATTAGCCTCGGTCTCGTTTATTTTTGGCCTAAGATGGTTAAAGATGTTCGAGACTTTATTTCTGCTTGTGAGATTTCCAAAACTTCTATATCCCCTAATACAGTCCTCCAGCCACCCTTGCAAGGACACTTCACTTCAGAGCGTGTTCAAACGCTTTTTATGGATCTTATTGGTCCTTACCCAAGGCAGGGAATATAGGTGCTATTGTACTACTGGACCATATGTCCAAGTTTGTATTTATTGAACCGATAAGTGTTGTTGCCGATAACGGAGTACAATTTAAATCGCTGTCCTTCAATGCATTACTGGATAAATACGGCGTTAAACATCTTTACACATCGCTTTATTAACCGCAGGCTAACGCCTCGGAACGGGTGAATAGATCAATTGTCGCTGAAATCCGCGGAAATTTGGGATCTAGTCAAAAAAACTGGGATGAGAATTTGTCAGCGATAATCCTCTCTTCTCTTAGTATAGTGACTTTAGCTCTAGACCCAAACATCCAAAAAAAAAAGCTGACTTTTGATGCCATGTCCTGTGGCCTGACGGCATTACGCAGTAAAAAGTTAGACTTTTTTGCGCGTCACATTTGGTGGGGAGGGGTGGATAAGGGGTGAAATTATGATTTTTCGCCAATATCTTGTTAACTGTAATATTTACAGCAAAATGTTCTGAGGACGATTTAAACTACACAAAATTTCTTAAAATTTTCTAATGATATAGTATATCATATACCTTCTTTTGGCAGATTATATACTAGACCTAAAAACATTCGGTGTAATTTAGATTTTTTTATAGTTACATTTGGCGCTCTAGCTCCTGAAGTAATTTGATCGGAGCCATGGTAATTGGGATATCTATTCCCAACAATATATAGCTGTCCCACACGGAGACTCAAGCTGCCCCGACAAAACATTCCCCTATATCCCCTATTAACATTAAAAAAAAAGACATGCCTGTAACTTTTCGCCGAATCACAGCAGGCCGGAAAAAATTTGGTAAACGTTAAGGCTAGGTCCCATTAGACCCTCCACCAAATATTATTTCGATCGGAGTAAAACAAAGGGTACCTCCCATACAAATTATTCAAATTCAATGCCACTATTTGTTAGAAATAAGGGAACAAGTCAACCAAAATTAAAGTTTTGTTCGTAGGCAATTTTCGGGTCATTTTGTATGGAAGGTACACTTTGTTGTAATCAGATCGAAGTAATATTTGGTGGAGGGTCTAATGGGACTTAGCCTTAACGTTTACCAAAATTTTTCCCGCCTGCTGTAATTCGGCGATAAGTTACAGGCATGTCTTTTTTTTTAAATGTTAATAAGGGATATAGGAGAATGCTTTGTCGGGGCAGCCTGAGTCTCCGTGTGGGACAGCTATATATTGATGGGAATAGTTATCCCAATTACCATGGCTCCGATTAAATTACTTCAGGAGCTAGAGCGCCAAATGTAACTATCAAAAAATCGAAATTACACCGAATGTTTTTAGGTCTAGTATATAATCTGCCAAGAGAAGGTATATGATATAATATACCATTTGTGTAGTTTAAATCGTCCCCAGAACATTTTGCTGTAAATATTACAGTTAACAAGATATTGGCGAAAAATCATAATTTCACCCTTTTGCCACCCCCTCCCCCACAAATGTGACGCGCAAAAAAGTCTTAACTTTTTACTGCGTAATGCGGTCAGACCATAGACTAATTTGGCATCAAAAGTCAGCTCTTTTTTGGATGTTTGGGTTTCATCATTTTTTCAGCTAAAATCAATATTCTATCTCCGTTATTCAGTGTTCCCCGTACATGTCTGTATTTGGTCAAACCATGGTAACCAATGGGCAAACCTACTCCCTATTGAGGCATTTAGATCTTGTTTCCGAACCTTCCATTGGCATTGATAAAAACGACAGTTTTTCGCTTCTGCGACAGCAGATACAAGGACATATCCAAGACGCGTTTCATAAGAAAGCTCATCGATATAACCTACGATCTCGGGCGATTGACTTCGAGCCTGGCGAAATAGTATATACGCGAAACTTCGCTCAAAGTAAAGCCGCAAACGACTATAATGCGAAATTGGACATGAAATTCCTTAGATCCAAAATCATGAAGAAGGTTGGGAATGCTAAGTGACGATCAGGGGTAACATGTAGGAATATTCCATACAAAGAACTTAAAAAAATAGCTTCAGGCGTTTTCGAAAGGTAACGCCTCGCTAAAATACCTGTGTTGTTACATTCGCTTATTTTTTTAAATTTGTTCCCGTCTAAAAAACTAAAAAAATGACCTGCACTGTACCTCTGAAATTGTCCAGACCGGACAGAGATACAGTGCAGTGAAATGTATAGAGGGGTTCCATTTAAGTCGTTGGCAAGGTAGCACGTTTTTTTGGAGGTGCGATAAGAATTTGGTTACGAAGAAGACGGAAAAAGTGAAGTGACCGAGTTTTTCAAAATTTTCAACCGACAGAAAGAAGCAGATAAGTGTCCGTTTTTTTCCATAAATTTAAATATTAGCAGATTTTGTGGTAAGGCGCTGTGATCGCGCTCCAATGCCATATATTTAATTAGTTTCAGCACGTGGATCGGATTCCATGAGCGCATAACCGGACTCCCTTCCCCAATCCAATCCAGGTGAAATGAGTTAACCTCATTTACACGCGGTTGGGTTCTTTTAAAGGGCGTGTTTAGACGGATGAATAAAAAAAGCAATTTTATTCGATTAATATTTTTGATTAGACTTCTTCGCGAAGTGAGTTTAATACAAAGACTAATCAGTTTATGCGCCAATGAACCGACTAAAAAAGTATTCCTCCGAAAGTACAATGCCGCATTTTTACGCAATTGCTTATTGGCGAGCATTGCACTTTGCAATATGACCGCTATTTAGGTCAGTTACAAAGTACAAGCAGCGTCAACAAGGCAATTGTGAAAGTCAGTAATATGACCGTGCGTTAGCACACTCATAATTACGTAACTTAGAAATATGTACGTTGAACCCTTGGAAGAATATTATTCGTGATTGCTTTAAACACACTCCCCCGCGAATATTTAGAGATGTGCGAAATATTAATTTGTTTTTTTTTTTTCATTTACACATGAACTGTTACAATAAAATACATCATATCACATTACTTCAATTTTTTTTGAATTTATGAATGAACAATTGAATAAACTGAAAATGTTTGAAGCATACAAAAAACAGCAAAAGTAGTACATTAGTTAAGTATGAAATTTAATAAGAACATAAGAGTTTTTCTTGGCATTTTTCTTTTTTGTATCATTTGTTGATTGGAGGATTTGTTGATGGTAGCAATTTGTTGATTGTAGCACTTTGTTGATTGTAGCAATTTGTTGAGTGTTGTCTACGTTGATTCAGCCGTATTTACGATGGAATCTGTCCTGGTGGCGGATCCCTCTAAGGGTTGTAAGGTGAACCATGTTCCCATCACTCTGTCCTCGGGCGATAAGTGGCTAACGAAATTCGATGCATTTTCGTCATGATGTCGAACTTTACGCATTGCACACGCGATAATGGCGAAGATGAGGCAAGCGATTCCCGCAAATCCGAATAGTATTGCGTATTGCACCCAGGTACTGCTTGATGATTCGCTACTATTATCAGCTTCCGCTTGCAAAGCTTGCGTTATTCGTGAGATTTCCGCGTTGGAGAAATCAAGTAAAACGGGTTCTTGGATTAAAGGTGACAAGTTTGTTGGCGCCACAATATCGTCAATTCCAGACCAGCTTTCTTCGTCAATTAGGTTTCCACCAATAAATCGGTAGTCAGCAGACATCATCTCGCAGCCTTCAAAGTCGACTAGACTTACAGCGGTTGGGAGTGATATCTCGCTTTGGTTGCACTTAAGTTTAAGTCCACGTCCAACATTGATAACAATTCGCTGAACAGGCTGTTTGTAGTCAAATAAGTATAGCGAGTTATTTTTGGGAGGTACGGATATAACAGCCTTTTCTGAATACTGTGTAGCTAAGGACTATTTGCCCATTTCTAATAAATTTCGTTAACGGTTTGGTTTGAAATAACAATTTTGTCTCCTTTACATCAGGCAGAGTAACATACGGTGACATAGGATAGATCTTTTCAATGTATCATTTAAGTTCGTCGAAAGGCGTCAACTCGTCTAATTGATGAAGTTTTGCTACTACTTCGTCGATTAGTATTTCTATACCTGTTGCATAGTCTGTTATCTTTTGCTCTAAAAGAATAAAATATTTCTGTTTCTCGATTTTGTCGAGTTGTTGCTCGACTTGCTCATATTCAATAGTAGAAAGGTTTAAGGATAAGGAGGGTATCCGGGCCGCTTTTCCTTCCACAGCTTTGATTTGTTTGCTCAGCTGATAATTTTCATACCCTAAATAAGCAAGAGCGCCTGTAGATATAACGTGAGGCAGTATTTTGGAACCAACTTTCAGAATTAGAGGTCAAACTGCTCGTTTTGGTCTGGTGCTATATTCCACGAAACTAGTACAATTTAGGGAATTGAGCTGCTGTTGAAGAGCTTGATGGAGGTTTGAGCAATGAGCCTTCGTAAAATTTTTCACAGTTTCGCAGAAATAGTTAAATTCTAAAACTTGTGTGGCGGTCATTTGAATGTCATTTGTGATATTAACGGATGTCGCCACGGTAAAATTAAGTTCTGTCGCCTTGATTTGAGCATTGCCTATGGTGATTACTTCGGTTTTGTTTAGCATATTATAATGAAGGTTAACATTTGCCCCACCAATTGCGGAACTGAAGCATAGAAGACAGCAAAGGATGGCCTCCCATCCACATACGGCTGTATTAAATTGCTCATATGATAGTTCTCTATTACTGGTTGTCGTTTAATAAATCTTTTCAGGCTTCCTACGGCCGCTTCGAAAAGCCCACCAAAGTGACTTGCCCTGGGTGGATTGTGGAGCCAGACTATACTCTTTTGGGCAAATTTTTCTTTTAATTTGAGTTGATTCTTTTCCCATGCGTCTTTAAGTACTTTTGCAGCCCCAACCAGGTTGGTCCCGTTATCTGAGCGGATTGTATCGGGTTACCCTCTGCGGCTTGCGAATCTGCTGAATGCAGACAAGTATGTGTTAGTGGTTAAATCTGAACATATTTCCAGATGAATTAATTAAGTGGATCTGTACCAACATTTTGAAATGGGAATGATGGTGTTACTCGTTCTCAATGTAGATCTGCCATTAAGGGTTGAACGCTTTTAGCTCTCATTCTTGTACAAAACACGCAGTTTCTTGACCATTTCTTTATTTGTTGCTGCAAGGCTGGAGCGTAAAATCGTTCAAGAATACGAACGCTTGTGACTCCGTTGCCGCAATGTTGATACTTTTCGTGAGTGTCTCTTATCAGCAGGTCCAATAAATATGATTTGCTCAGAATAATTGGATGTTTTTTTCTCGTATGGGAGGATGGCATGTTCAAGCCTTCCTCCGACGCTCAATAATCCAGTTTTTTCGTCGATAAAGGGGTTTAATGTCGACAACCAATGTCGCTTCTTCACCGCTTTTCCATTTTTTATTCTTTGTATTTGTTCGCCAAATAACTCGTATTGCTGACATCTGATAATAGAAATTTCAGAATTTCTAAGTTCTTGTACTGATAGCGGTCCTCTAACTTTTGTTTTCCACCGAAACATCTAGCGATGGTATTTATCAATCTGTGCCATGAAGAAAATCGTTTCATGAACTCGAATTCTTCTTCAGTGTTTGAATCGATCGATGTATTGAGGGCGAACGTTTCTTCACCTGGAGTCATAGGTAAATCTTCTTGTAAGAAGCTTGGTCCAGAAAACCACAACCTATGATCGAATAAAGATTCTGGGGAGAGACCTCGCGACGCGCAATCAGCTGGGCTCTCTCCAGTACGTACATGATGTAAGTTCGCTGGTGATATAACTTTCCGAATCATATTCACACGGCGTTTAACAAATTTATTTTGGATACTTTGAAGATTCCGTACCCAGGATAAAGCAACCATGGAATCAGTGTACTATGCAATGAATTTCAACGGTATGTTTCCAAGACTCTTCTTCACGTCCGAATAAAGTTCCATTAGAAGAGCTATACTTTCCAATTCCATCTTTGGAGTAGTACAAAGTTTTGACTCTTTGTTTGCTTTAGTCTTCATGGGAGTAACACGCCCTTTGGCTGCAATCGAGCGGATAATGTAGCCGTTATTCGTGACTGCCCTACTGTAAATTACTGCGGCGTAGGCATCACCTGAAGCGTCGCTGAAGCCTATAAGTTCTATTGTTTTAGAAACGTCGTTATTTTCTATCCATCTCGGGATAGGTAATTGTCGCAAAATTTTTCTCGAACTGTCTTTTCAACTTTGAATCAATTTTATCGTTCCAATCGTAGCCGTTTGCCCAAAGGTTCTGAATGTCTATACGAAACTTCATGACCACAGGCAGTAGCCAACCGATAGGATCAAAAATAGCTGCTGTCACGCTTAGGATGTCTCGTTTTGTGTATTTAGCGTTAAGTTTCGGTTTAATATTATACGTGAAGCAATCATTTTTGGGACTATAGTGCAATCCGAGCAGCTTGATTTTGAATTGGTCTTTCGGGACTTCTAGGTACGACTCAATACGCTCTTTCTTCGCTATTAGATCTAATACTGCTGGATGATTTGAGGCCCACTTCGTAAGCGGCATTTTGCCCTTATCAAGGGTCGATAAGATCTTCGCAATTAACTCTTGAGCGGTTTGTATATCGTGTGCTCCATATAACAGGTCGTCCATATAAAATGCATTTTCAATTATCCATTTCGTTTCATCATCTGGCGAATTGTTGATGGCAATTTGTCGAAGAACACGTATGGCTTGCCAAGGGGCGCAATCAAGCCCGTAAGTAATCGTTGTAAGGCAATATTCATCTAGAGGTTCTTCGGGGTCTTCACGCTGGGCCCGACACAATCCATCCTAGTTTGGTGTTTTGGAAGAGGTACCCGTCTATTATTTCGACTCCTTCCAGTAAAAGTAGGGGCAAAATATTAGAGCCAAGTAAAACTGGAACATGGGTTGGGTGATGGAACGACGGATGTGCCAATTTTTTCCCATTTAATGATAGTTGAAATTTAGATCGTAGATTTGGGAGACGGCCTTTTGTCACTCGTTTCACCTCAAGCGCTTTCGTTGTTATAATTGTTCCGTTGGTGTCGTTCAGCTTAATTTTCAGATATACCACTGCTGTTAATTTTTTCGATGAGACTCCTCCCACACCAAAAACTTCGACGTTAGTACGTTTCTTTTTCAGTCTCAATTTTTGGAATGGATCTGTCGCATGGGTTACTGGGGCCATAATAATGTACCGGTGTTCCAAAAACCAATCGATTTCAGCTAGCTTTACCGGCATTCGCGGGTATCGCAACGATGAATCAAACTCTCTTCGAGTTTGTAGATCCATTTTTCTGGTGATCACAAATGGGATAAAGGGAACCCCTTCTTCGGGTTCAAACCAGCTTTTTGATGTTTTGGATGACCGATCTCATAACATCTAAAGCTTTACTCATGGAACCTACATCGTCTTGTGAGATTTGCGGTAAATCGATAAGCATTTGAATTTCTTTTTCGGTTCGCGCCCGACGGCTGCTGTATCTTCGATTCAGCAGCTCCCACGCTTGTCGGCAATTACCACCATAAACGCCAAGGTGCTCGATCACCTTCCAACTTGCTCTGCAGCATCATCAATCTCTCCGTGTCTTTGCTTGCTGACCCGTCATATACCGAATTAAAGATACTGCGGAAGAGCTCAAATTGACGGATATCCCCATTAAATATTGGAATGTTAGGGACAGGAGGGCAGGGGCGTGACCGATTCTCTCGTATGGTAGATACTCGCGACCAATATTTCCCCAACGATCGTCGTTAAAGCGCATTCTCTCATTGTCTGGTTGCCGCCTATACTCGGCTTCTTGTTCAAATGTGTCCGCGTACCATCTACCATAATTCGGTCCACACGGCCGAAGGTCAAAGTAGTCCTTCGTGCGAATCTTCGTACCCGTAAGACGTCTGTTCCTTAGGATTGCGAATATTGGATGACCAGCTATCCCGGAGGGGTCGTTCTAGTCGTTTCCCATCACCCGAAGGAAGCTCCACATGAGACGGCGAATCAGAGCGCCCATGAATATTGTTTACGGCACGCTCTTGCACGGGGGGTACTTGCTTTGGAACAGCGCCTGAAGCTGTGTCAGCTGTTCCGTGTCTTGAAGTGCCTTGCGAGATTGACATATTAGATGCATTCGGCTGCATCTCACCCACATGTATTTCAGAAGGTTTTATTTGTTTGTTGGCGGTTTTGAACCATCTTCTGTGTTTTCATTGATAATGAGCTCCGGGTGCACATGAGCAATAAAATCGCGCGCCCGATTGAAAACACCCTGCCTTGTCTCAATTTTATTCCCCGTGAAGTACGGAGAATCCTGGGGGATGTTCGCCGAACATAACAGCATATGCTCCGCCGGCAGTTTACATAACAACTCGCGTAAGTCTTCTATCTCGAAGACCCGGCGTTGCTGTTCATCAATGAGCTCTTGGAATTCTCGAGAATCCATTTTAATTGTTTTTTTTTTTTAATAAAATGTATTGTGTCTGTGTGCTTTACTTACATATACCTCCTGTGTGGCGTATTGTCAACTCACTAATCAGGGGCAACACGAGAAAAGTTACAAGTACAAAGAAATAGTTAAAAAGGGGAATAGGGGCGATACGCAAAAATCTTTTGGGGAAGATCACAAAACGTTTAAATGAAGACAACATTAAAAGTTAAACAAATAAATTAGCAGACAGAGACACGGTAAAAATTTAAAGGATAAATGTTTAAAACGAGAAACACACTAAATGTTTAAATGTTTAAAAATAGAAACACACAATTTTATATATTATTTAAAACACACTGTTTTCCAACCGAAAGTCACAATAGTTAAGTAAAATTGCCGTACACACTACCGTACCGATTTAACATTTTCCGAAACACATAGTGGCGGGGCTAAATTTTTGTAACAAACTTAGCGTTTCTTACAATCGGGTTCTAAATAAAAGTTAAAAACTTCGCGTTCAACAGTCAATAAAAAACATACAAACTTCGCGTTTGCGATTAAACGGATTCTAAATAAAAAGTTAAAAATTTCGCGTTTCTCACTATCGAATTCTAAATAAAAGTTGAAAACTTCGCGTTTACTAACTTTTACTGTCGGGTTCAAAAATAAAGGTGAAAAACTTCACGTTTACCAACTTTTAAGCTCGACGGACCAAGTGTTTAGACGGATGAATAAAAAAAGCAGTTTTATTCGATTAATATTTTTGATTAGACTTCTTCGCGAAGTGAGTTTAATACAAAGACTAATCAATTTATGCGCCAATGAACCGACCTAAAAAAGTATTCCTCCAAAAGTACAATGCAGCATTTTTACGCAATTGCTTATTGGCGAGCATTGCACTTTGCAATATGACCGCTATTTAGGTCAGTTACAAAGTACAAGCAGCGTCAGCAAGCCAATTGTGAAAGTCAGTAATATGACCGTGCGTTAGCACACTCATAATTACGTAACTTAGAAATATGTACGTTGAACCCTTGGAAGAGTATTATTCGTGATTGCTTTAAACAGGGCAGTTCCCGAATATTAGTTTGAAATCTTTTTCGGCCGAATGGAACCGCATGGTCGGGTAATAATTTTTCTTTGTGTGGGTATAGAAAGCCCGGGGCCCCAGGAGCAACATAAGATGGAGCTTTTACTGGCTGTTGCCAACTTAGTATATTTCCAATTTTTTCCCATTCTTGCTTTTTTTCGGGCTTCCCAGGCATGTATTTTCTTTTAATGTAAGTGGACTGGGGCTATGTTGTAACCAAATATGATTCGATCTAGTAATACTTGGTTGTAAATTAATATATGTGACCGGGAAAGTTAAAAAGGGGCTATCGTGTAAAAATTTCGATTTTCACTTTTTTAGTGATTTCCACAGAAAGAAATGTGTTCTTTCCGATGGTGTAAACCGCAGTTGCCAAAATTCAAAAAATGGGTCCTAAAATCGATCTTGAAGTTCGCCATCAAATCATCAAAATCCAATGTGAAATTGCAATTTTGTGTATTTCTGAATATCTTTTCAACCGCTATAGCAAATTTACCCAAATTTTCAACACGTTCCATTCACTAAGTTGGAAGTAAAAATCAATACCGCAAATCATATAAGTCTGCATGAGTTGAGGTAGGGAGCGGCATGAAAACAAAAAATGTAGTATCGAATACAACATTTTTAGGAAATTTAAGATTTATAAGTTTCTAAATTTTATGAGATGTAGGCATTATTGTATATAATGTAAGTAATGATATTTTACCGTTATAATTTATTATCAAATTATATAAAGTAGACTTTTATACAGAATTTTAAATAGTGGAATTCTTTTTTAATGTTCAATAGAAAAAATAATCAAATGTGATTTTTTTGTTTTATAATATTTTGGGTGCTAGATATCAAGCTAGGTCAACAATTAATTTTGATTTTAAAAACTACCAAAAAGGACACAGAAATGTCGTTAATGCGGAACGGGCATGTGCGATATCATATCAAAGGAGACGTTGAGTGCATTCTAATCCGTTAATATATTTCATTCTTGCGCGTATAAAAGATTAATGTAAGAGTCTCTCATAATGACCATGTTTGTATTTGAGGCGGAGCGCGGCAAAACTCGCTTCTTCCATTTTTATACGAAATTGAGTTATGAATTGCATTCGAAAGTATTTTTCCTACTCTACACGGTAGTTAGCTCAGTTTTCATCAAAACAAATCAACATTTTGATCAGAAAGGTCCTAAAAAGGACAAAAAATGACACTATTTATTCCTTAACCGGAGGTCGGCATGCGGGGCATCATATGAAAGGGGACGTCGAGTACATTACATATCCGTTGTTTGTTTCCTATTTCAAGAAACCTCAACGAAATAAACCGGGCTTAATTGAAAAATTATCGTGCTCCCGTGTTTCTTTCCAAAGACATAACTACGCAAATAATTCAATTTGCCACTGCCTTTTTAATTTTTTAGAATTCATAATATCTCAACATTCTATCATTATATTTGCTTAGGAAAAATTCAAACAAACAAACGCAAAAAAATATGCCCCATTTGACAAAAATTTCGTAGCATAGGAAGAGTAGGGAGGCGAGCCTAAACATGTTAAGACCCTGTCAAGTCGATAAAAGTCATTAGACTCTGTTTGGATTTACTCTCTTCCTGTGCATCTTACAAACACAATTTATGATGCAATTTGATGACAATCAATATTCCTATAACACATACTTAGAAGACTTTAAGCTACAATGCAGCGGTAATGAGTTATTGATATGTAAATGCAAAAAACTGCAAAATTGGTATGATTTTTGGAATTTCCCGCATTTTTTGGTGATGAAGTTTGTATGAAATTTTGTCCTCTACAAAACTGTCTTGGCACGTTTTGTGTTCAAATGGACTGTAAAGAAGTGTCAGCTCAAAAACTGATGAAAAGGCAGATTGTAGATGGTTTTTTCAAGATGGTGGCAGGAGCACAGGGGGGGAGAGGAAGTGACGCGAACTTGGATTTTAACTTACCCCACCTGTCTTTATAACATATCAATTCATATCAATTTGAGACATCCGCAATTTTTGCAAGGTAAAATCTCCCCGTTGATTGGAGTATATCTCCACCGAACAATATCTATACTGGATAATATAAATTTTTTTTTCAAATTCTACAGAACGTAATTAACTAATTTACGTTCTGTAGAATTTGAAAAAAAATAGTTTTAGTTGTTAATTTAATTGAAAATTAAAAAAATCTTTTTCCTCGGGTTTTTTCTTAATAATAAAAGAAATGGTAAAATGCATCCTTACGGAAACCCCCAGTTTAGGGACTGGAAGTAATTCTTTCGAGTTCTGTGCCGCTAGAACTTTGCTGTACTTTACATGTTTTAAGGACAACCGTTAGTTTGAAAGTCCTCGACACATAACGTGGAAGTATAAGCTTACATCCCATATAAAAGTTTAATTTTTTGACCAAAAATTTTCTACGTTGGTTCGTTGAAAAATACCATCAGCTGCGTTTTCTTGATCATCTCGAGTAGTTTTGAGTAACGAACTCCATAGAAAAAAAAAAACATCTACCTAATTAATTTTCACACGTGCCACTACCCTACGCGGGATAGAGTTTAGGTGAATGAAATGTGGATGGCTAATCTATATAAGGGAAAAAATATGGCAATTTCGTTTTTTAAGTTTGAGTACCTTTAAAAAAAGACAATTCAAAGCAAAACAGCGAATATTTCTTATTGAGGTAGGTACTTAGATTTTTCAGATAAATCGTTGTCTTATATGACGAAACCGGTTAAATTTAAAAAATAAGCCGACGACAGTGAGGCAAAAATGTAGAACAGTTGTAAGTTGTTTGAGCAGTTACAATCTGTAAAATTAATCCAAGCTATGACATGGATCATCTGCCATCTCCCAGATGCCTCCGCAAACAATTTCCCTAAAATTTCCCGTATGTAATTTTGTTTTTCAGTTTATCTGGTTTCTAATCATTAAAGTAAATCATTTTAAAATTTCTTGGGATATTTTCCTTTAAATTAAATCTTGCACGGCGCATAATATCAAATGCAAGTTCCAATTCAGAATATCGCGTTGGGGACTGATGACACAATAGTAAGCTGTTACTGAAGGGGACAATTTTGTTCCGTTTGCGTTTTACTTGGACAATGATCCTGTCTGTTAAAGAAAGAAACGACTATAATTAAATATCTAGGTATTCAATTCACAGTACCAAAAACACTTTCATCATTGTCTTAAAAAGGCCATTGCCTCGAGTCACAATCAGACAGAATTGTGATTGTATACTTTTCAATTCAATTCAATTTATTGTTCAATAGTGCACATTTTCTTAACAATTCGTGGGGGAGGTAATTCAGAGAACAGACTACTTTTATTTAATAAAATATAATTCATGGATATTTTTCTGAGTGTAAGATACCCTTGCGATAAAGTTCTTTTCACAGTGGGGAAAGGAAGATCCTGACTTATATCAGTCGGCTGTAAAATCAGATATAGCCGACAATATTTGCTGTACCGGTAATAGACTATTGACGCAAATACATATCATGGACATCGCAATCTAAAACAAAGGGTACATAATGCGAATAAAACATTCTTGATTCGAACTAGAATATGGCGATATTCTGGTGTACCCACATGAAAAAAAAAATATTCAAAACCATTTCAATGACTTCTTCTAATCTGTCCCTATCCTTTGAAACCCATCTTGCCTATCCACAACCAATTTTCCAAAAATGTCCTTTTCAGGAGAGAAGATCCTTTCCGAAGATTTCAAAAATGTACAAATAGAATTTCGGGGCGCTTGTCTCACCAAGTGTTGTATTTTCATATCCATATTGCTCATATTGGACTTCTTTAGCAAAAAAGGACCTTTTGTCCTTACGGGTATTCCCTGGAATAAGTATGGACTTTTAGATATTAAGTGTCCTGCTGATAAATGACTAATTGTGTTTTATTAAAATCAGCACACAAAGAGAATCAAAGCAAACAATTGAAAGGAATTGCATCATTATCTTTACATGATTGATTGATGATTTACTGTTATTCCAGTTACTGGTCAGCAATGCAATCTCTGAATCATTTTTGTGGCCACCAATGGATCATGTATATTAACAATTATACAATATAGCAAAGAAAGTGCTGAAAATATGCTCGAACTTGTCGAAAAATTAATTTGCATTTGGATTTACTGTTATATTGCCCGCTAATTACATTTTCGGTAACAGTATCCGAATCAGGATCATCGAAAGTATATAGATACTAAGTTTCATAAAAATCAGATCACGACAAATCATTTAAACACTATGCACCGACTTGATTTCTTTATCGGCCGTTTACTCGCTTGTTTGTTTTTACCAGATAGCCCCCTTTTAACTTTCCCGGTCACAATAGTGATCCCTTAGATTATTGTCATTCAATAAAGGCCGTGTTTTTTAATTAGCTAACCTACACTATCCGGGGTAATTTTCATACAAACGCTAACCTGTGACTTTATTCAGGTTAGAAATTATATTGTTATCCAGATTTAACCCTCAGATGACCGACAACTTTTCCAACGGTTAAAACCCAACAAGGTCCCCAGGGACCTACACTATGCAATGATGCATATAAATAGTTTCATCGGTGAACATTAATTGAATTATCATTTTTTGCGTTGAATATTAAATGCTTAGTAGAAAAAAAATATAGTACGCAATTTGAATTAAAGAAAAAACAATTTATTTTCGGCAAGAGCGTCGATTTTCACGTCGAGCCAATGGTGAAGCGGCATCTGCGTGTTTACTCCGCATCCTATCCCGGTAAAATTAAAATGTTTTTGGAACGTAGGAGCACAGCAACACATCGCTTTCGTAAAACCCAAAGAAAGTGCTAAACACTTCCCAAGACCAGTCCTTCAAGAAATCACGTGATACAAACGTTTTGTTGGTTCGAAGTGTCACTACAAAAATCTGCTTTTTGAATTCAAGCTGCAATGCCAACTCTAATGTCGTGAAAAATTATCGCCGTCCACTTCTTCCATAGCGGTGAACCAACTCTAAGACCATTTTCTCCCTGGTTGGTTTACCGTTCTCCGCTTATTTTCCACTGTAAATTACCCATTTTAAGGAGTAATACAATTGTGCATCGCATAAGGCTACACTTATTTTGATACCGTATTTTGTTGCTTTCGACCATAATGTACTGATAGAGATAGATAGATAGATAGATATAAGTTTTATTAAAGAAAAAATAATTAAATACATTTATATACATTTTAAAACGATTTTAAGACATGGCATATCATAGCCGTTTGCCTGATCCATTTGACATTTGTGTATTTAAATTAGTATCTTTTATCATTAGTTAAATTTCTAGTTCAATTATCATTTTCTATTTCTATGTAAATATTTAATTAAATGGTCTTTTATTTTACAGTTCTTACAGACAATAACAGTTAATTCTTTCTATTTGTTCAGTTCATTTTATTTTTGTAGTTGACTTTTGCTCTTGTTAGATGCGTTGACACTCGAGGCATATTAGTTGTTCGTCGTAGCCGATCTTGATCATTTTGTGGACTTGCGAGAGCACAGAGCGATGAAGTTCACACAACTCCAGATTCTGCATGTTCATCTACCCTGCGCTCTCTATCCACTTGACGCTTCAGAAGCTTCCATCCAGAATGTTTCGGCGGTATCTCAACCCAATTCGACAAAAATTATGCAGGTTTTCCCAATTGACTCCATTTAGTACTTCAATTACTTCCCTCTCATTCAGCACGTTTCGCCCAAAACAAGATCTTCGGATTTCCCTCAGTACCGGACATACGGCAATAAAATGCCTTATATCCTCTCTGACTCCCATGTTGCACAAACTACATAAAATTGGCAAGTCCGGTCTATGTGGTTGATAATTTAATGGAAGTAGTTCTCCCCGTGCTCTAAACAGAAGGGATATCTTGTTAACGCTGAAATCATTTTGAAAGTAAGTGTTTTCCTCTAAAACGTGGTTTAATTGGACGTATATTTCTCTATGTAATGACTCTTTAGCTCGTTCTGCTGTTTTCTTTATTGCATTTCGTCTTACGTTGTTCAAAAGTAGTTGTAATACATTGCGGTTCTCGTATGTTCCATCCCAGTTGAACTCAATTCCACTCTCATTCGCCAGTGATATCAGATCCGTATAAAACATCTTCTTTTTATCTACAGCATACATCAATATTTTTCTGGGAAGTCTGTCACTACTCATTGAGGATATTTTTGTTAAATATTTTAAAAACGTTTTGAGAGTTTCTAGGAAGAGTGGCGTTAAACCCGTTTCTTGCTGCAACATGTAGTTGGGAGTTGTTGCCGGCAGTTGGAATGTTCTCTTTAACCCTTTCATGCCCAAATTATGGATTTTAAGCGTAGAATTTTTCTAACAACATTATGTCGTTCAGTAGGCACCTTTTATGATATTTTCTTGAAAAAAAAAAATTTTTGCGCTATAGTTAACAAATTAGAGCATGATGCCATATGGCATCATTGGGACTGAAAGGGCACTTAGCAAGTTCCGTGTGAAAAATGAGATATTTGGTCGGAAAAAATCCTACATCGGATTTTTTTTTGCAGAATGGTTGGTGACGACCCCCAGATTATGGGAAAAAAAGTCCCAGCCGATTGGGGGTCCGCAACCTTAAAAAATGGGAAAAGGGGGAAATGGGGGCCATTTTTCGTGTTTTTGCGAATATTTAAAAAACGACAAAAGATATATAAAAATAGTCTGAGAACGAAAAAAACTACATAAAATTATCTTTGCAATGATATATAACACATTAGAGATCTATTCAATGATTCGGCGCTAGCTTAAAAATAAATTAGAACTTTTTCATTTTATACCTTTTTTAAAAGCCCCATAACTCTTGAAAGAATGTTAGTTCAGCCGTAAAATATCGTACAAGTATTCACAATAAGTTCAATATTATTTTGGGAGAAGCATTGAGTGGCTCCGATCAATGACCCCCATTATCCCCCCATTTGAATTTGGCGAAAGGAAATGTCCATAACTCCCCCCAAAATTAGAGCAGAGTGCTAAATTTTGGTTTATTGCGATTGGAGCTCATAATCACCCCACCCACCAAAAATTAGCTCATTCGGATAAAAACTAAGGGTGCCTTCCATACAGCAAGCAACTAGCATTTATATGAATAGGGGACTTACTGATATGCCTTTCACGCCCAATGATGCCATATGGCATCATGCTCATGCAAAACCACTTTATAGGGTTTTCCTAAAAAAAAAATCGAAAAGTCTTTTGATTTTCTCTTACAACAACTTCTTTACAAAATGAAACCATTAAAATGATTTGCATAAAATGATTATTATCAGTAAATATGGGGAAATGGATAAATCAGTTTTTCGGCTTTACGACAATCGTCAAACCTTCTCTAAAATTTCATTAAAAATAACATCCCAAAACCAAAAATTTCACGCTGGAAAAAATCAACTAGGTATTAAACTATTGGGAGAGTCTAATATCACACAAAAAGTTAAAATTGATTTCTTACATTTTCTATGAAAAATCATTAAATTTCATGATGCCATATGGCATCATTGGGAGCGAAAGGGTTAAATAATATCTTTGCAGCTTTTCTACTTCGTCGAATTGATTACCGCCCCAGACTTGGGCACAATATAGAAGTATGGATCGGGACACTGCTTGATATATCTTGTACTTCGCCGTATGACTTATTTCTGCGGAATTGAGACAATTTTTCCATACCGAGTTGATGGCCCACTTCGATTCCTTGAGTTTGTTCTTTAGGTGCGGCTGCATATTTCCATTGCTAGTAACCAAAAATCCAAGATATTTATATTCCTTGACGACTTCAACATCGCTACCTTTGTATTGCCACTTCTCCTCCTCAGCCAATATAAAACGCTTTTTGAATACTAAAATCTTCGACTTATCCAGGTTTATGGTGAGCTTCCACTGGTCACAATAGCTTTCCAAATAATTAATTACTTTCTGCAAGTCCGAAGGCGTTTCTGCGAAAAACACCATGTCATCCGCGTACAGTAGTCCTTTCAACACTTCATTATAAGCTTCTGCTCCTCCAGGGCTTTGGTCTAAAATATCGTTAACAAAAACTGCGAATGCGTCCGGGCTAAGCTTACAGCCTTGTCGAACTCCGATATTTGTAGTGAAGGATTCCGAAAGGTTATTTCCATTCCATACTGCTGCCTGCGTATTTTCGTAGAGCTTTTCAAATACATGACCAAATTTCGAAGACATGCCGTTATTATATAGTTTATAGAATAGTGACAAGCGATCAATGGTATCAAATGCTGCTCTAAAATCGACGAAAAAAGCATACAATCGTCGCCCTTCGCTTAAAAAATGCCGCGCAAGATTGAACATTATGAAAATGTTGTCATATGTACTGTATCCCTGACGAAATCCCGCTTGATATTCGACTAGTATTTTCTCAGACGCTATCCATTTCGCGAATCTCATTTGCAAGAGTGTTGTGAATATCTTGCCCTAGTCCGAGCCGTGATGGTAAAAAACCGGGGTTTTCGAACTGTCGGAAATTAACCATCTTAAAAGTTGCGTTTAGTTACGGTGATATCGAAACGGTTGGTCAGCCGAAGCAAAACTTGACCAGTATAGCGTAATTAGACGTAATTAGACGCAAAAATTAGAGGTGTTCGGGGGTATGGGTAACTGTCGGATCGAACCTATTTTATTCGATAGAGGACCTCTCCGTGTGTCTAAAAACATTGGTCAGCCGAGCGGCAACCTGACCGAAGGGTTCGGCCAACCAGTTTAAAGGTGCAAATTTTTTAGGTGCGATGGGGGTTTCGGAACTGTCGGATCAAACCTATTCTATTCGATAAAGGACCGCCCCCTGATGCAAAAAATACTGGTCAGCCGAGCGGCAACCTGACCGAAGGGTACGGCCAACCAGTTCGAAATTATCAATTCTGACGGGTCGATGGGGTTTCAGAACTGTCGGATCAAACCTATTCTATTCGATAGAGGGTCACTCCCTGATGCTTAAAACATTGGTCAGCCGAACCGGAACCTGACCGAAGGGTTCGGCCAACCAGTTCGAAATTACCAATTTTAACGGGTCGATGGGGTTTCAGAACTGTCGGATCAAACCTATTCTATTCGATAGAGGGTCACTCCCTGATGATAAAAACACTGGTCAGCCGAACCGCAACCTGACCGAAGGGTTCGGCCAACCAGTTTGAACGTAACAATTTTGACGGGTCGATGGGGTTTCAGAACTGTCGAATCAAACCTATTCTATTCGATAGAGGGTCACTCCCTGATACTAAAAACACTGGTCAGCCGAACCGCAACCTGACCGAAGGATTCGGCCAACCAGTTCGAAAGTACCAATTTTGACGGGTCGATGGGGTTTCAGAACTGTCGGATCAAACCTATTCTATTCGATAGAGGGTCACTCCCTGGTGCTAAAAACACTGGTCAGCCGAACGGCAACCTGACCGAAGGGTTCGGCCAACCAGTTTGAAAGTACCAATTTTGACGGGTCGATGGGGTATCGGAACTGTCGGATCGAACCTATTCTATTCGATAAAGGACCGCCCCCTGATGCTAAAAACACTGGTCAGCCGAACCGCAACTTGACCGAAGGGTTCGGCCAACCAGTTTGAAAGTACCAATTTTGACGGGTCGATGGAGTTTCAGAACTGTCGGATCGAACCTATTCTATTCGATAGAGGGTCACTCCCTGATGATAAAAACACTGATCAGCCGAACCGCAACCTGACCGAAGGGCTCGGCCAACCAGTTTTAAGGTGCTCATTTTCAGGTCCAATACATATTTTCATATAGCTTATAGTGTCGTTACTACGTGATTTCAGATTGCAAAGTGTGGTGGAGAAAATTTGTTTATTTCTTATTTTTTTAGGGTGCTGAGCTCGAAACAAGAGCTTCTCACCAAAATTTCATTGCGGAACAGGGTCAAAACACATAATATACAAGAAAAATGCAACTTTTGCGAGCAAAAATGAAAAACCGTTCATAATATGGAACTACGTTAAAAATGGCAAATTTAAATATCAATTGTAGTAATATCGCTCGACGGATTTATAATATTTATGTCTCTTTGGACGTGCAATTATGTGCTCTCTAACATATTTATGGAAAGTTTTTCATAGAAATAAATAGTTTCAGAGTTAGGAGCCAAATAACGGAAAAACAGCAAACATTTCAGGGTTTTTCGTGATTTTGACCCTGTTTCGCGCAACGAAAATTTGGTGGCAAGCTCCGGATTCGCGCTCCGTACCCTAAAAAAACATAAGAAACAAAAAAACTGTCTCCAACACATTTTGCAATCTGATGTACTAGACTTATCACGTAGAAAATTCACTATTAGTAAAATTTTAAATATAAATAGAATGGAAGCAGGAGCGGCCCAATGTATGTATTTTAAATATAAAATTTGAATTTTTGAATTTAAATGGACGACAGCAAAGGTTTTTGCTGCCCACATGACGTCACCCATGTAAAATGCATTGTGCTGTTTTCCTCGGTAACATTCATCGCATCCCGTCTGTATCAACCAAATATTAACTTTTCCCAAAACCGGATTCTACTCCCTCGCGTACGTTCTACATTGCTACAAGCTCATTCATAAATTGCCACACAGCATACACACAGTCATAATCCTTGCAAACATGCGCACACGCAATAAAAAGTGAGAAATATCATCAAAACAAAAAACAAATGTATTTTCTGAAATCGCTCGGTTCATCAATTGAGTCGTTTATGACTCTTTATGACTGTCGCTAAAAGAGGTCAGTTACTCAAAAATATTTATCCTTAATCTAAGCTTAAAGGGCGGCCAAATCTTGACGTGGGGCTATCCTGCCACATTGATGACGATGAAACTTAAATCATTCTTGAAGCGTGGCTGTTCACACTAGCTGTAGAATGCTGTAAGAGAAAACAAAGATAAAATGTATGAGCAATGTACGATGAATCGGCCGCGCCGGTATGCAAGTTACCAATGACCGATACACGTGCCGCCATAAGACGACCCAAGATGCTGACACCTCAACTTGTGCAATATTGTAACACATATTCGAATTTATAATTGTTAACGTAGCAACTCAAATTCCAAATTCTTGCAATTCATTTATTTTTGCTTACTATACAAAAATTGTAATTATAAGAAAAATTGTAAATTCTGTTAGTCCATTTTTGATGTTCAATTGTGACTCGTCGCCGGTAATTTAATTGTTAATAAATATTTTTTTGTATACCGAAATAATATTTTCGATAACTGGCGCCCGAGCAGGGACCCGTCCGGAATAGTTAACTCTGATCAGAAAACAATCGCGAGTTACGTGGTAGTGTTTGTGTTTGCGCGTGTGTACCGCGAGTAAGCTCCTGTGATTTTTAAAGCAGCGAACCAAAAGGGAACAATACACCCCATCCGACACATCCAGCCAGCGACGGAGGACGATATCCGTAAATCAACGCATACTCGTCCTATCCCCCTTACCGGCGACTATTTGAAATATGCGAAACCACGCATTTGAAATCTTCAATCTATTGTGAGTACAATTTTTATAACAATATATTGAAAAAGGTGCCAACCAGTGCACAACAAAGTGAAAGGCCAATCTATAATTCGAAAAATAAAACATAGCAAATTAAAAAGTGAGGGTGTAATGACTCAAAACGCAACTATGGAATTATTGAAAGATGCCATTTTGCAAATGACAGGATCACTCAATGCTCAAATTGAGTTGACCAAAAAAATCGATTTCAGGCTTCAGAGGCTTGAAGAAACTAATACCAGTAATAAAAATCCCGCAGTGGAAGCACCTCCAATAAGGGGACCACAAAGTGCGGAAGAATTAAAAGAAATATATAGGCTACCAGACAGTGTTAAAGAATTGCAAGTGTTCGATGGGAATCCTTCGCAATATATTTCCTTTGTCCATAATGTAGAAAATATTTTAAAGGACTACGAGGTGGTCCGAAATAAACCTTTATACAGGGCAATACTACAGCATATTCGTCAGAAGGTGAGAGGTCCTGCAGATATTGCTCTAATCTCATATAATATATTTGACGACAGCTGGCCCGCTATCAAACAGTGCCTATCCCTGCACTATGCGGATAAAAGGGATATTCGCACATTGGAGCATCAGCTAAATCTTATGCGTCAGGGTAACTTGAGTTTAGATGAATTTTATGCCAATGTGAACCATCAGTTCTCATTGATAGTTAATAAAATCAAAACTGAGACATATTCATCTGAAACAATGGGTGTTCTAATCGAAACATATCGAAATAGAGTTCTGGATGTATTTATCCGAGGCGTAAATGGTGATCTTTCGAGGGTACTTGTCATCCAAAAACCAACAACATTACCGGAGGCATATACATCGTGTCTAGAAATCCAAAATTTAAATTTCCGAAATGTTTCAATCCATCAACCAAATATTTCGAATACAATCACCGCGCCAAGGAATCAGTTTTTCTCTCAAGGTTACAGGCCAGTAGTACCTCCTAAGCCAGCACCACGAGCGCAACCGAGAATGTTAGCAACTCCCCAACAACGAAACGAGGCGTATCATATTCAGCACGGAATACGTCCTGTACCACCACCACGGCCGAACGTGCAAAAGCCTCCAGTCCCAATGGAAGTCGACCCATCGCTGCAAACCAGAAATATAAACTACATGAATCGTCCTGGCGACAACAACCCATACAAAAGGCCAAACGAATCGGCCAACATTCCACGAAAATTTCAAAGGATCAACAACCTGGAGCAGTCTGAGGATTCGGAACCACAATCCAAGGAATACAATGCAATTATGGAAGAAGAATGCAATGAAGAAGTATACGACAATGTGGTGGAAGAGGAATGCGATGAATTAAATTTTACGACACAAGCCTCTCTAGCGTTCCATACCTAGAGTACAAAACTAGAGATGGGACGTTATTAAAGTTCTTGGTAGACACCGGGGCTAATAAAAATTTTATCAAACCGGAGCTAGCGACGAATGGGAAACCAACTGAAAAGATCTTCACAATACAATCGGCTGGTGGACCAATTAAAATAAAGGAGAAAATATCAGTAAAATTTTTTGCCTGTGTTGGTAACAACTCTCCCATTCAATTCTTTGTTTTACCTGGACTAAAATCTTTTGATGGAATCATCGGAGACGACACCTTGAAAGAGCTGGAAGCCGTAATTGATAGAAAAAATAATTTTTTGATAATCAAACCTAACATAAAAATTCCTTTGAAAGAAAAGAAGTCGATACAGGTAAATAATATTGAAATCAAAGATAATCACCTCGATTCGGAAACTAGAAAACAACTTAAGAACTTGATTTCGAAATATAAAACACTTTTTGGACCTCTGAGTGACCACGAAACAGTCGATACAAACGTGAGAGCTGAAATGAAAACAACCACGGATGAGCCTGTTTACACTAAATCTTATCCGTATCCCGCCAACATGAGAGCCGAAGTGGAAACCCAGATCAACCAGATGTTACAGGCTGGAATCATCAGACCCTCGAAGAGTCCCTATAACTCACCATTATGGGTTGTTGAGAAAAAAATGGATTCCTCTGGGGTGAAGAAATATAGAATTGTAATTGATTATAAAAGACTCAACGCAATTACCGTATCGGACACCTATCCAATACCGGATATATCGAGCACTATATCCAGCCTTGGCGATTCTAAATTCTTCACAACACTTGACCTTACATCAGGGTTCCACCAGTTAAAAATGAAAGGAAAAGACATCCCCAAAACGGCGTTTTCAACGATGAATGGAAAATATGAATACACAAGACTTCCCTTTGGCCTCAAGAACGCTCCGGCCATATTCCAGCGAGCAATCGACGACGTACTAAGAGAATACATTGGAAAAATATGTTATGTATACATTGATGACATAATCATATTCGGAAGAACTGAAGCAGAACATCTAGCAAATCTTGACAAAGTATTCTCCAAGTTAGAGAAAGCTAATTTACGCGTTAACCTCGACAAGACACAATTTTTGAAAACCGAAACTGAATTTCTGGGATATTTGATTACTAGCGAAGGGATTAAACCGGACGAACGGAAAGTATTAGCTATCAAAAAAATAAAACCTCCCGATAATCTGAAAGATCTTAAAAGTTTTTTGGGATTAGCATCGTACTATAGACGTTTCATAAAGGATTTCGCAAAACTCGCGAAACCGTTAACGAATCTTACAAGAGGTAATAATGGTCAAATAAAAGCTAACCAATCAAGAAAAGTAAAGATCCAACTCGGCGAAAGGGAATTGAAAACCTTTAACCAAATAAAAGAGCTGTTAACATCATCCGAGATACTAATTTTTCCAGATTTCACTAAGCCTTTTATCCTCACGACGGATGCTTCGGACCAAGCGATAGGAGCTGTCCTTTCACAAGGAGAAATCGGCAAGGATCGACCTATTACCTACATTTCTAGAAGTCTAAACAAGACCGAGGAGAACTATGCCACTAATGAAAAAGAAATGTTGGCAATAGTGTGGGCTCTCGACAATCTGCGAAATTACATATACGGAGCTAAGAAAATATACATTCTTACCGACCATCAGCCACTTACGTTTACTCTTAGCAATAGGAACAACAATGCGAAGCTCAAACGTTGGAAAGCCCGTATCGAAGAACATAATTGTGAACTCATCTACAAGCCAGGAAAGTCTAATCTCGTCGCGGATGCTCTATCCAGACTGAAGACCGAAGCGCATGTTCTTACGTCACCTACACAAACAATGCATAGCGCAGAGGAAGACAGTACCGACCTTATACCTTGTTGTGAATCCCCAATAAATACCTTCAAAAACCAGTTGATTTTTTCAGAAGGAAAAAATATATATGGTCATGAAGAACCGCATTCAGGCTATCACCGACACTATATAAGATTAAAAACAATCACCAGGGAAAGTCTTGTGAATGCTTTGAAGGAAAAACTACATCCGAATATCCTCAATGGGTTGAAAATACCTGAAAAATTCATTCAACTTTTGCAAGAAGTTTACAGGGAATACTTTAGCAAGTACAAAATCCGTTTAACCCAAAGAGTTGTCGAAGACATCGCTAACCCTGAAACCCGATTCCGAATCATTGAATCTGAACATCGAAGGGCTCATAGAAGCCATGAGGAAAATAAAAATCAAATTTTGGAAAAGTACTATTTTCCTCACATGTCAATGGAAATTAAAAAATACGTGAAAACATGTGACATCTGCAATACAAATAAATACGACCGACATCCACACAAACCGGAATTTCAAACAATTCCTATACCAACTTACCCGACTGAAATTTTACATTTGGATATCTTCGAATTTCAGAAAGAAAAGTTTATTTCCTGCATAGACAAATTCTCTAAATTCACCAAATTCTTTCGAATCAAAGACAAATCCGTACTTCATCTTAGAGAGAAATTGATCAAAGTGCTACACTTTTTCACAGTACCGAAAACGCTTGTGACAGACAACGAAAGAGGTCTTATAAGTCCCATTATATCCAACTACCTAAAAGGATTGGGAATCAATGTTTACTTAACGCCCAGCCAGAAAAGCGAAGTAAATGGATCTGTGGAAAGGGTTCACTCCACAATAATTGAAATCACTAGATGTCTACAAAAAGAATTTCCCGACCTGTCGCTAAAGGAACTTATTAACATCTCCGTTGACCGATACAATAATTCGATACACTCCGTTACCAATAGGAAGCCCAGTGACGTATTCTTTGGGCGAGAACAGCGCGTCAACTATCAAAATCTCGCAAATTTTAGAGACAAAATTAATCTGGACCTAGCTGAGCAGATAAACAGAAACCAACAGCGAAAGTTAAAAGCTGCAAATTCAAAAAGGCGAACACCTGTTACATACGAACCGGGAGACACAATATATACAGCAATAAAACAAATTCAAGGAAAAAATAAACCGAAATTTAAGAAAGAAACAGTGGCTCGCGAAAACAAAGTAACAGTAACAACAGAGAGCGGAAGACGCGTACACAAGTCTCACATAAAAAATATCTGAATATAGACCATATATCTTCATTCCAGACTACTATGGCTGCATGTAACCTTGACTGCAGATGTCTTCGAAAATCTTGGACCAATTGCTACGATCAAACAAGGAGGCGGACGAATAATCAGCGGCAGCTTCAACTTAGTTCACACCATCAACTTAAACGACTATGATGAAGTACTTAAAAGAACATACCCCATTGTTAATAAGATCAACAACTCAAGTATACTGAAACCGCAGATAGAACACCAAATGACACAAATACTTCGAATGATTACAAAACTACGTGAAGGGACATCGAAAAATAAAAGATCTATTAATTGGATCGGAACGGCCTGGAAATGGATAGCCGGATCCCCTGATGCCACCGATTGGGATACGATAACAAAAAGTCAAAACGATATCATCTCGAATAACAACCAACAGTATAAAATTAACAACAAGCTGATGGAAACAACTAATGCCATATTACAGGAATATAATAAAATTGTGCGGCATTCCGAAGACCAAATCAACGATAAATATGAGCAAATGATCTTCAACCGATTGAGTATTCTGCGAAACGAAATCTATGAAGTAACACTAGCAGAACAGATGGCGAAAAAGGGAATAATCAATACTAATCTTTTGGACAGAAGTGAGATAAAACAACTCATCACACAAATCGAAACTCTTCCATACCAAAACGACGTCGAGGCTGTTGAGTATGGAGAACCAACCATAGTAACTAAAGGATCAATCCTCCTGTACATCATCTCACTACCAAAGACGAGCGAAAAGGAATACAATCGGGTCATTATACGATCAACGACCAGATACGATAAAAGAGTTCATTTAGAATTCCGCGAACTGCTGGTAAGCCAAAAGGAAGAATTCGGAATCAAAGAGAAATGTCACACCTTAAAAAACCTCACAATTTGCAAAGAAGGCCATATAAGAAAACTACCCGAAAGTCACTGTATAAGTCGCATAATAAGGGGGACGGGGGCTGAATGCGAGTATGAGTTCAACAAGGATGAAACAATCGAGATGATCGACGAGAACACCATCTTTCTGGATCTTTTCTATGGGAATATCACTGATAAAAACTCAACCCGACAGCTGAATGGCAGCTTCCTAATCCAGTTCAACAACGAAACCATAAGGATAAAGGACGAAGAATTCACCAATAAACAGCTTAGGACGAATCAAATCTTACCATCAATTTTCCAAGCCAGACCTGCCGAGAAGAACCTAAGAATCGATTCCGGATACCTTCACAGCCTCCATTTGGACAACCGGAAGAAACTGCAACATCTTCGTAACAGCTACACACATTCTGTTTATACAGACATTAGTTTTGGAGCCATTCTTATAATTCTTCTTAGTTTTTTTGTATCTTTCAAGCTTAAAAGGAAAACATCGAAATTGGAAATTACTTCAGCAAAAAAACAGCCAATAATGACGAATTTCAATATCCAGCAACTACATCCGCCTAAGATCGATCTCCATTCGCAAGCACACTTACCAATGGCCGAAGTCAGTATCCAGGACCTCCAACCCATAAGGCTCAATCTCTAAGGATACCAAGCTAGGTCCGACGGGACGCGGACATTTGAAAGGGGGAGAGTTACCAATGACCGATACACGTGCCGCCATAAGACGACCCAAGATGCTGACACCTCAACTTGTGCAATATTGTAACACATATTCGAATTTATAATTGTTAACGTAGCAACTCAAATTCCAAATTCTTGCAATTCATTTATTTTTGCTTACTATACAAAAATTGTAATTATAAGAAAAATTGTAAATTCTGTTAGTCCATTTTTGATGTTCAATTGTGACTCGTCGCCGGTAATTTAATTGTTAATACTAGGGGGCTTCGCCCCCTGCTCGCTACGCTCGCCAACCCCTACCCCCCCCCCCCCCCCAAACCCCCCACCCCTCCCCCCTCCCCGGCCAGGCCCCTGCCCTGCCACAGCCATGAGCTGACGTGCTCGCGCTGCGCGCTCGCAGCACTGACACTGACTGACTGCTTTTCGTTCTTGCATGCTATACTTATCGACATTCGGGATTCATCGTAGCCAATCAGAACATTCATCAGATTTTGCCATTTCCGAAGTTAGCATTTTTATATATAGAAGGAAATATTTTTTTGTATACCGAAATAATATTTTCGATAACTTGCATAAACATTTTTTGTAAAATTTTCACTCTCCTCTCACCCCAACTCCGCACGTACATCATCGGGGTCATCGCGTCGCGGAGACTGAAAATATATTGCATCGCAAAAGGTGTGAGTAGTGAGTGCGTATTGATGTATTTACTATATGTACATATGTATATTTACTTGTGTGAATAACCCAATTTGTAAAATGAGGAAAATGAAATGCGTTTCTTTTTGTCTCAGACCTCAGGTGCAAATTTGCGCCTTTCCTCGCAATTCTGATACACATTATCGAAAGTTACTTGATTGAAAATGCCCCAAAACGATAGTCGGCCTCCTGAAAAGTAGGGCTAAAGGGGTGACAGAAGACTTAAGAGTTGTTAATAGTTGCAGCATGTTGAAATTTTTCGAAGTTTTTATGGAAAACTTGTAGTGCGTCTACAAAATTAACGCAAGTTCCATTATGCTAAATCATATAGGCGATTCCTTCTGAACGGGATGTCATTCAGAACACCATATTTCAAAAGGAAGACAAAAACCTTGAAAAGGACGGTCAGCAGACGAACCTGAAGTGATGCAAAAAGTGGGATTTTGCGAAAAACAACAATGATTTCTCGTGGCAATTTTGCAAAAAAAAACTGTTTGGCGACAAATTTGTACGATGTTTAATGTGCGCTAATTTGATATACTTCCCGTAGTCTTGCCTTAAGTCGGTAAAAAGTTCAAGAGCTTAAACCAAGTTGCCGAATATTATTTCCCACATAAGTATAAAGTCAAATATTGTGGAAAATTGGGAGGGGGTGGCGGTTTTTTATTTCGTGAATTTATAAGAATTGGTTCGGAGGAAAACACACTAAAAGCACACTGTCGAGAGTTGAGAGCTAACGTGGCGAGAGCGGGTTAAATTGTCGCATTTTTGTGCTTATCAGGTCCATTTCCGCTATATTTTCGAAACCGCGAACTGTACAAAAAAATTGTCTGAGCAAAAATGAAAATAAAACTCATCTTACAAGCATATGTCGAATTCTTAACTTGTATCAACATATTGCTAATTTAAAAATCAAAAGTTTCATATTGAGAACATCAACACAGCATAGTCGGCATATCTATAGATTGGCTTTATGCATGTACGCTATATGGATGCTCTGTGAAATTATATATGAAATGAGAGATTAAAACGTGTAGGGATTGAATAATAATAAACAATAGCCTAAATTTCTATATCTTTATAATAATGCTACTCTTAAAACTTAAAATTTTAAAATTGTATACAGTGTGTCTCACGACTCATGGTACATACTATACCTAATGGATGATAGTACAGCTCATTTGGGTAGAATTTATGTTCTAGATGACCTCTCTATTTTTAACCGTTATAAAATTTTAGCATCTTTTGTAAATAGTGTCAAAAAGCTCGACTTGACGAGAAAAATTACTTTTTGCCACACTCTCAAATATTTAATCCGAGATTTGACTTCAATTTCTGAAAGTGCACAAACTTCAACATTAAATAACTCAATAACTCTCAAATAAATCATTTAAATAGCTTCCCAGATACTATCGTTCAAACTTTAAAGAAATTCGAAAATCGGTTTTTCGTTGAAAATACTAATTGTAAAATCGTAACGGTGCTTTGAACTCACAAATGTGCAAAGTTGACAAAAGTTGCCTCATTATGTTAGCTTTCGAACGACATATTAAAATTAGGGTCTTAGGATTTGAAAAATTACAAATCTTACGTGTTAAGGAGAAAAAACGTGATCCTAAGAGAAAACCAAGGTAAACATTTCCTCAATTTTTATTGTTTTGTTTAGTAAACAAGATTTTTTATTTATAAAAAACGAAAAAAGAACGAAACAGTAAAATTATTAACAATAAGAACTTAAAATACAAGTACTGGTCGAAGTGTCCCCCTCGATATCGACACCTTTTACCTACAGAAGAGACTGCTCTGGCCATGGGCGTAGCCAGGATTTCGGTCAGGGGGGGGCAAGCCCAAAATTTTTTAACATCATGATTTTCTTAGGAGTGGAAATTTCCGGTCGCAGAAATATTGTTAGCAAATTTTAGAGTCGCCTGGCTTGTGGTTGGATTGGTGCACAGGGTCATGGATTCCAGACTCACCGTGAACGTATTCATTTTATGGTGTTTTTCGAACTCACGACCTACGTGACGGACTATGATGTCGCTCAGATTGTAAACAAGTATCCATTTATAACATAAATAACATTGCTGGGCGTGCTGTTGATCTCAACACCTTAACAAAACAGCAGTTTAGATATTGGAAATTGGATGTCACTCACACATCTGCGGCCCTAGTTTACTGGTGGACTGCCACGCATGTTTTTTCTTTTTTTCTAATTGTAGAGTCAAATTTTTAAAATGGATATGAGAATGATTTTCTTCTGCATTCTGATCACATTCAACTGGCCTCCACTATCTGCCTTTTAGAGCGTAGTTTGTCTATTTTCAGTGCATTTTTTGCATCTCGGACTGCATATTTCACTTGCGAAATCAGTTTGTTTCATCTGTCACTTTCATCTTAGCAAAGTAGCATCGTTAGAATATTTATAAATCCTTTATTGATTGAAATAATAAGATTACCTCTAAATTTATCAAAGTATTATCAGTGGCTAAATTGTATTGCTGGGATGATTCAGCTAGAAAATAAATTTTGATTTAATAGCTGGAAGACCCGCTCTGTGGCTCACTTGGTTGAATCGCACTCTACGATGCTAGTAATCTAGAAGAGGTCCGGAGATAGAATCTCGGCGTGGTCCCAAATTTCCGTACATGTGCGGATAGGAACTATATAGTGCCTGCAACATTATATACACCTATATGGTACTGAGAAGAAAATGAAGAACTTGAAAGACACTGAAATCTGAGACCCGATTTTTACATGGTCCTTAACCCTGGAACGTCATTGCTTATTTTTAGTACGGAAAGGTCATGCTTCGTCGATTCGACGACGAAGCGTCAAAGTAGAGCGCTTCATACAAATCACCCTTTATCAAAATATTTACAAAATCTGACAGATTTTCAATCATAAGTTTATTTAGAATGGAAAAACATGGATTTTGGAGCCGATTTTTATGAGTTCGAAATTCAATCTTCCTATAATTAGGAAATTTTTTTAGCCATTTGCCTGATTTGTCCTATTAAATATTTTTTTCCATAATTTTTGGAAAAATAGGTCCCGCATTTCAAAAATAAGCACATTTGTTACGAGCTAGTTGTATGGACACAGACTTATCGTCGAATCGACCACCAGCCATAAGAAATACTGGAGTTCTAAAAGCTACACAAAGTTCATCCTTCGTCGTTTCGACGACGCCAATTTCCAAAAATCCAACTTACCCTGCTTACTTCGTCTAGCCGCAATGTACCCGGCAAGTACATCGGCACGATAAGTGCTGTATGAAAACTCAGCTCCAAATAATGAGAATTGTCACGAAAAATGGGATAAATTTGATGATGCGTAGTCGATTCGACAAAGCATGACCTTCCAGGGCTAACAAAGCAAAGCTGTATACCATTTGTCACCCTTTCAGATGAAAATAAGTTGAATTCCACCAACTTGCCGAAGGGACCTAACGGTTGAAATTGTGTACTCGAGCTCAGAAGCAGCGTTGCCACTCGTGTTACAATTGTAACATTTTGTTACAATTTCCAATTTCTTGTTACAATGTTACACCCCGACCAATTTTGTTACAATCGGGCAAGAGTGGAGAACTCAATTATATTTTAATATTTTTCTACTATAATTAGTGACATGAAGAAGTATTTTGGAAAACAAATTTTCTATTTTTGTGATTTGTGCATCATTCACCTATCGATTCAGTCAGGCATGTCAAACTTGTGGCCCAGATCGCAGTTTTGTGAGGCCCGCGGCCAGATCGGATAAAATAAAAAATGTAAATGTTTCTACAAAATTAAGATTTTGAGTTGTTGAACTAAAATCTAGGAAATGTATTAAAACTCGTTAAGAATTCGATAGCTTATGCAAACTTAAATTATGTATTTAAAAATCCTACTCTCTGTTCTAGGAAGCTATCGGTTGTTCAAAGTACTTTTGTGCAGAAAAATATAAACTCCATCGTGAAATCGTTTTCTCTCGAGATTTATTTAAGAAAGCAGCATTTGGCTTTGCCACAGTTGCATCATAACTCGTGTTCACATTTTTTAGGTACTCAACCTTTTCGTTCGAGCTTAATTATTGTCCGCCGAATAATTTTGGCTCCCAAGGTTATTTCTGGTTGACTGGTTCTGATTCGGAAATAGTAGTTGTTGATCGACCCACCAAATTTCGCCCATTTGGCCTAGGTCAGGTTTTGATTGTGATACCTGTGGATTAACTGCACGTTCTAGCTGGTCCTTCATTGATTCAGGATCAGTGTTCATCATTCAATTGTACCAGCTAAATTGCGCCAGGCCTTCGAGTCAGTTCTATAAAAGAATTGAATTTAACCTTGACGCAGATTCAAACGAAACATTTACAAAATTTGGAATGCAAGCTTCATATAGGCACCCAGTTTCATTTTAAATAAAAAAAAAAAAAACACATTTGAGAGTAAACGGGATAGTTCGATTCAAATTGATTTGCGAGTGGTTTGATAGTATTTTGATGGACAGGAAAGAGCAGATGAGCAAACTTGTCAGACAACGTTCGACATCTTTACTTACGGGTCCTGAGCCTTTTTTCGCACTCACTTTGAAAGCTCAAACATTGTCTGAGGTACTAGAGGCAGCATCTTATTTTGCGACAACATAAAGATCTGGGATGCCCCTTCAATTATTCGGAGACTAAGCTTCTGTGCAGAGCCAGAGTCAATATTAATTGCGAGATTTCTTAACAATTACTTTTGTATTAAATTAAATTAAAGCGTGGGTTCGTAATAAACTAATTGTGGACATTTTGACAAATCGGCGTTTCATCATTTCAGGGTACCTGTAGTAATATAATTTCCAAGATTAATTGCGAGATTCCAATTTCCTTATTTAAAGTTGTATTGTGCCCTGAAATGCGGAAATGTTTTATAATAAATACTGGGTCCAACTATCACGTGAATTTTTCGTTAAATCTATAGATTCGCCATAATATACGGAATTTATGGAACAGAATGGGTAACAGTTTCGGAAAAAGTCAGTCAAATCCACTATTTGTACGAGCAATATGTTCATTAACACCAATATCTTAAAATTTGTTACACTCAACCTCAAAATGTTACAATTTTATAAAATAAATGTTACACTTACAAATCTGAAGACGGCAACCCTGCTCAGAAGCCATGAAATGAAACAGGAAATATGGGATCCACGCAGCCACAGTAGCACACTCACAAGTGAAATGTGTTGGCTGGTACGCAGCCTGCGTCAGTTTCGAGAGGCCACTCGCTGTCATCTATTTGTATACGCCTCCTGACTGCAAACTGTCCCAATCATGGTTTTTCCGGCAGCATTTGGAGAAGTGAGAAAGACATCTGCTGCGCCAGCAGCAGAAAATTTTTGAAAATGTTGTATAGTGCAGCGATTTTTTTTACTACATCGATAAGATTTTTTTTCCATCTTCATCCGACCAGGGGGGGACGACCGCCCCTCCCTGCCCCCCCTGGCTACGCCCATGGCTCTGGCAGCCTTTTCTCTTTTTTGCTTGCAAATTGTTGCAAGCCGTTTCGCATGGCCTGCTAGAAACAATTGAAACGGCTTGCAACAATTTGCGAGAAAAAAGGAAAATGTGGAAAAGATGCCGATATGGAGAAGGACACTATGACGAGGGAGGACTTGAAGTATAAGCTCGTATTATTGATAATTTTACTTTTTCTTTCTTTTTTCTTTTTTTTAATAAAAAAAATCTTGAGGAAGCTTTTACCTTGGTTTTTTTCTTAGGATCACGTTTTTTCTCCTTAACACGTAAGATTTGTAATTTTTCAAATCCTAAGACCCTAATTTTAATATGTCGTTCGAAAGCTAACATAATGAGGCAACTTTTGTCAGCTTTGCACATTTGTGAGTTCAAAGCACCGTTACGATTTTACAATTAGTATTTTCAACGAAAAACCGATTTTCGAATTTCTTTAAAGTTTGAACGATAGTATCTGGGAAGCTATTTAAATGATTTATTTGAGAGTTATTGAGTTATTTAATGTTGAAGTTTGTGCACTTTCAGAAATTGAAGTCAAATCTCGGATTAAATATTTGAGAGTGTGGCAAAAAGTAATTTTTCTCGTCAAGTCGAGCTTTTTGACACTATTTACAAAAGATGCTAAAATTTTATAACGGTTAAAAATAGAGAGGTCATCTAGAACATAAATTCTACCCAAATGAGCTGTACTATCATCCATTAGGTATAGTATGTACCATGAGTCGTGAGACACACTGTATACAATTTTTAAATTTTAAGTTTTAAGAGTAGCATTATTATAAAGATATAGAAATTTAGGCTATTGTTTATTATTATTCAATCCCTACACGTTTTAATCTCTCATTTCATATATAATTTCACAGAGCATCCATATAGCGTACATGCATAAAGCCAATCTATAGATATGCCGACTATGCTGTGTTGATGTTCTCAATATGAAACTTTTGATTTTTAAATTAGCAATATGTTGATACAAGTTAAGAATTCGACATATGCTTGTAAGATGAGTTTTATAGGAACTTTTGTAAGCTTTCATTTTTGCTCAGACAATCTTTTTGTACAGTTCGCGGTTTCGAAAATATAGCGGAAATGGACCTGATAAGCACAAAAATGCGACAATTTAACCCGCTCTCGCCACGTTAGCTCTCAACTCTCGACAGTGCTTTTAGTGTGTTTTCCTCCGAACCAATTCTTATAAATTCACGAAATAAAAAACCGCCACCCCCTCCCAATTTTCCACAATATTTGACTTTATACTTATGTGGGAAATAATATTCGGCAACTTGGTTTAAGCTCTTGAACTTTTTACCGACTTAAGGCAAGACTACGGGAAGTATATCAAATTAGCGCACATTAAACATCGTACAAATTTGTCGCCAAACAGTTTTTTTTTTGCAAAATTGCCACGAGAAATCATTGTTGTTTTTCGCAAAATCCCACTTTTTGCATCACTTCAGGTTCGTCTGCTGACCGTCCTTTTCAAGGTTTTTGTCTTCCTTTTGAAATATGGTGTTCTGAATGACATCCCGTTCAGAAGGAATCGCCTATATGATTTAGCATAATGGAACTTGCGTTAATTTTGTAGACGCACTACAAGTTTTCCATAAAAACTTCGAAAAATTTCAACATGCTGCAACTATCAACAACTCTTAAGTCTTCTGTCACCCCTTTAGCCCCACTTTTCAGGATGCCGACTATCGTTTTGGGGCATTTTCAATCAAGTAATTTTCGATAATGTGTATCAGAATTGCGAGGAAAGGCGCAAATTTGCACCTGAGGTCTGAGACAAAAAGAAACGCATTTCATTTTCCGCATTCTACAAATTGGGTTATTCACACAAGTAAATATACATATGTACATATAGTAAATACATACATCAATACGCACTCACTACTCACACCTTTTGCGATGCAATATATTTTCAGTCTCGGCGACGCGATGACCCCGATGATGTACGTGCGGAGTTGGGGTGAGAGGAGAGTGAAAATTTTACAAAAAATGTTTATGCATACCGGCGCGGCCGATTCATCGTACATTGCTCATACATTTTATCTTTGTTTTCTCTTACAGCATTCTACAGCTAGTGTGAACAGCCACGCTTCAAGAATGATTTAAGTTTCATCGTCATCAATGTGGCAGGATAGCCCCACGTCAAGATTTGGCCGCCCTTTAAGCTTAGATTAAGGATAAATATTTTTGAGTAACTGACCTCTTTTAGCGACAGTCATAAAGAGTCATAAACGACTCACTTGATGAACCGAGCGATTTCAGAAAATACATTTGTTTTTTGTTTTGATGATATTTCTCACTTTTTATTGCGTGTGCGCATGTTTGCAAGGATTATGACTGTGTGTGTGCTGTGTGGCAATTTATGAATGAGCTTGTAGCAATGTAGTACGTACGAGAGGGAGTAGAATCCGGTTTTGGGAAAAGTTAATATTTGGTTGATACAGACGGGATGCGATGAATGTTACCGAGGAAAACAGCACAATGCATTTTAAATGGGTGACGTCATGTGAGCAGCAAAACCCTTTGCTGTCGTCCATTTAAAATACATACATTTGGCCGCTCCTGCTTCCATTCTATTTATATTTAAAATTTTACTAATAGTGAATTTTCTACGTGATAAGTCTAGTACATCAGATTGCAAAATGTGTTGGAGACAGTTTTTTTGTTTCTTATGTTTTTTTTAGGGTACGGACCGCGAATCCGGAGCTTGCCACCAAATGTTCGTTGCGCGAAACAGGGTCAAAATCACGAAAAACCCTGAAATGTTTGCTGTTTTTCCGTTATTTGGCTCCTAACTCTGAAACTATTTATTTCTATGAAAAACTTTCCATAAATATGTTAGAGAGCACATAATTGCACGTCCAAAGAGACATAAATATTATAAATCCGTCGAGCGATATTACTACAATTGATATTTAAATTTGCCATTTTTAACGTAGTTCCATATTATGAACGGTTTTTCATTTTTGCTCGCAAAAGTTGCATTTTTCTTGTATATTATGTGTTTTGACCCTGTTCCGCAATGAAATTTTGGTGAGAAGCTCTTGTTTCGAGCTCAGCACCCTAAAAAAATAAGAAATAAACAAATTTTCTCCACCACACTTTGCAATCTGAAATCACGTAGTAACGACACTATAAGCTATATGAAAATATGTATTGGACCTTAAAATGAGCACCTTAAAACTGGTTGGCCGAGCCCTTCGGTCAGGTTGCGGTTCGGCTGACCAGTGTTTTTATCATCAGGGAGTGACCCTCTATCGAATAGAATAGGTTCGATCCGACAGTTCTGAAACCCCATCGACCCGTCAAAATTTGTACTTTCAAACTGGTTGGCCGAACCCTTCGGTCAAGTTGCGGTTCGGCTGACCACTGTTTTTAGCATCAGGGGGCGGTCCTTTATCGAATAGAATAGGTTCGATCCGACAGTTCCGATACCCCATCGACCCGTCAAAATTGGTACTTTCAAACTGGTTGGCCGAACCCTTCGGTCAGGTTGCCGTTCGGCTGACCAGTGTTTTTAGCACCAGGGAGTGACCCTCTATCGAATAGAATAGGTTTGATCCGACAGTTCTGAAACCCCATCGACCCGTCAAAATTGGTACTTTCGAACTGGTTGGCCGAACCCTTCGGTCAGGTTGCGGTTCGGCTGACCAGTGTTTTTAGTATCAGGGAGTGACCCTCTATCGAATAGAATAGGTTTGATTCGACAGTTCTGAAACCCCACCGACCCGTCAAAATTGTTACTTTCAAACTGGTTGGCCGAACCCTTCGGTCAGGTTGCGGTTCGGCTGACCAGTGTTTTTATCATCAGGGAGTGACCCTCTATCGAATAGAATAGGTTTGATCCGACAGTTCTGAAACCCCATCGACCCGTTAAAATTGGTAATTTCGAACTGGTTGGCCGAACCCTTCGGTCAGGTTCCGGTTCGGCTGACCAATGTTTTTAGCATCAGGGAGTGACCCTCTATCGAATAGAATAGGTTTGATCCGACAGTTCTGAAACCCCATCGACCCGTCAGAATTGATAATTTCGAACTGGTTGGCCGTACCCTTCGGTCAGGTTGCCGCTCGGCTGACCAGTATTTTTTGCATCAGGGGGCGGTCCTTTATCGAATAGAATAGGTTTGATCCGACAGTTCCGAAACCCCCATCGCACCTAAAAAATTTGCACCTTTAAACTGGTTGGCCGAACCCTTCGGTCAGGTTGCCGCTCGGCTGACCAATGTTTTTAGACTCACGGAGAGGTCCTCTATCGAATAAAATAGGTTCGATCCGACAGTTACCCATACCCCCGAACACCTCTAATTTTTGCGTCTAATTACGTCTAATTACGCTATACTGGTCAAGTTTTGCTTCGGCTGACCAACCGTTTCGATATCACCGCAACTTTTAAGATGGTTAATTTCCGACAGTTCGAAAACCCCGGTTTTTTACCATCACGGCTCGGACTACCCGATGAATTAAGAAAAGAAATGCCACGATAGCATGCCGGATCGTTTATATCTCCCTTTTTAAATATGGGAAAAATGATAGCATCGCGAAACTGCTCCGGCACATTACCGCTGTCGAAAATTCGGTTAAATTCATTGCATAACAAGGCTATTGAGGACTCTGTGCCATACTTATAAAACTCCACCGGGATTCGATCGCTACCTGGAGCTTTATTATCTTTGCATTTATCCAAGGCTGCATGCACTTCACCGATGGTTATTCTCGCATCTAGTATATCGTTATACCAATTTGGCCTGGCAAAATTAATCATAACTTCGTGCCCATTATCCGAACTTTGCAGCATTTCCCTGAAGTGAAGCTGCAGCATTTCGATTCTTATGCCATTTCCTATTGAATGCGAATTATTTCCATTCAAACGATTAGCTGCTTGCCAAAAGCTTTTAGAATCTGTACAACTCGATAGCATGGAAGTATAAGATAATAATGGAATGGTCGTCTTCCGAATATTGTATGGGATCGAGCGCAACCGAGCAATACAAAAACCGTACTGCGCAGTCGCCGCAACACACACACACTACTCACCATAAAGTTGTTTGACCAGGCGTCGCCGTCACATTGCGTTGACAAATTATCAACAAACGTGTCATTTGTTGTGGTTGGTTCGGAAAAATTTCTGTTAAAAAAGCGCAATCGGAGTTTTCGCGATTATTTGTTGAGTCCAGTTGAGCATAAAACGACATAATATTGTTCGAGTGACGGTGTTTATTGTGTAGACTGAGTATTTATCTTTCTGTGCGCGGCAAACTGTTCGAAAATGAAGTGTGTAGTGTATGGTTGCGAAAACGACTAGGGGGAAAGAAGACTGGAGTATCTTTTCACCTGTGAGTAACAATAAAGTGTTCACTTATGTCTACTGTCGGTGATAGGGTAGACACTTTTATTAAAATCCACGCGTTAATTGGAAAATTTTAAATTGTTCTTTGCAAATACCAAAACGCGACCATTGTGTTGTTATTTTTGTGTATCTTGATTTGACAGCGAAACCTGTCGAGTCGCGGACCGGTTTTGTAACACATAGGCGTATTTCACTAGAGATTACTATGGGGTTTCAGAATTATAAAATAACAACACAATTGTCGCATTTTGTTATTTGCAAACAACAATTTAAAATTGTCCAATTAACGAGTGGATTTTAATAAAAGTCTCTATCCTATCACCGACAGTAGACATAAGTGAACACTTTATAGTCACTCACAGGTGAAAAGATACTCCAGTCTTCTTTCCCTCTAGTCGTTTTCGCAACCATACACTACACATTTTATTTTCTGACAGTCTGCCGCGCACAGAAAGATAATAGTCTATACACAATAAGCACCGTCACTCGAACAATATTATGTTGTTTTAGGCCCAACTGGGCTTAACAAATATTCGCGAAAACTCCGGTTGCGGTTTTTTTAAAAGAAATTATTCGGAACCAACCACAACAAATGACACGGGATTTCAGTATCTGTGGCGCAAAATTTTGATGATGCCATTTTATTAATATTGGCCTCATACGACCGAATCTGCAATCCCTTTTCGCGAAATCGCAACGGTTGCCCATATATTCAATGTCATATTTCGACTTTCCTATGAAGCCAGTTACGTAATTTGATAAGAAAAAGGGGATATTTCTGCTTTACACATTGGGGAAAGTGTTCGATGCCGTCAAATTGGCGTTTTAATTTTACTCAGCTCCACTAGAATAGTACCCCAGGAAAATTGGCATTTCACTTCGGAAAAATTAAGGGAAAGCTGGATTTTTGCATGAGCTTTCCTTTCGAGGTCCTAAACAAGTCCCTAAAAGTCCTCGTCCCTACGAGTGCCGCTAGCGGTGCTACAGAGGGTCAAAGACCCTCGAAAACAGGTTTCTCCGAATACTTCGATAACGGTAGCATATACAAAAAAGTGGTGTATGGCAAATTTAAAGCTCTTGTGAATTCTCACTAAATGATGCAAAGGCCGAATACTTTCGGGCACTCCTAACTGTTGAAAATGTGTGTGGTCGACACAGAGTCATAAAGGACACATGGTCGTGTAGCCTTTATGACACATTTGGTGCGCACATGTTCGGTACTCACGGAACTTTTCCCGATTATGTACACATCTATGTATAATGGGTAAACCGCATCTATATATTTAGTACATAGGATATGATATAAATAACCATGTTTAGAGTTTAAGATAGTTCAGTTGTACATATTAAATACAAGAGTAGGTAACTACATCCGCTACGCGTTTCTTTTTTAACATCAGGTTATGGGCCCAGTTTGAGCCAAGTAGTTTTAAAAAAAATCGAGTGGATTTTGTGTAAAAAAAAATCATTGTGTTTAAGTGTATCGTGCAAAAAGCGGTAGCACGAATCGGCAATATAGGAAAGTGGCCGATCAACTGAAAAACGTAAACTATTTCAACGGCTGCGGTCGATTTGTGAAAATAGTGAAATAAAAATCTGTAATGAACTTTGGTGATAAAATGGTCAGTGAATTGAAAGTGACCATTTTGCAAGGTTCCGAGAACTATGTCACGTGGCGTCGGAGTGCACGTTTAATGCTGGAATGGCTGGACCTGGATGCCTTCCTCGATGACGAGACTCCTCAGGCAAGTAATGCAGCTGACCCAATCGCACAGGTAGCAGGAACGTCAGCTGCAAGTATTGCGGCAGCACTTGCAGACGCAGAACATGCGAGAAAATCAAAACAAGCAAAGGCCCGCTTGATGATGGTGATCGACCCAAAGCTATACGACGAAATTGGCGATCACTCAACGGCAGCGTCCCTATGGACAAAGTGTGCATCACTATATCGAAACACCAACTGGTTGCACAAGGGTCGGATAATGGGTGAACTGGCTACATTGAAACTAGCAAATTGCGAATCAATGGAAACATTTATTAGGCAACACACCATGGCAATGTGTCGTTTCCAAGAAGCTGGATTCGATATCAGCGATGAAGTCGTTTGCGGATTGATCATTTATGGATTGACTCCTGATTACGAGTCGTTTGTCGGCGGACTTGACGGCAGCAATGTGGCTAGCGGTTTAAAGCTAACATCGGAAGTTTTGAAACGACGCCTAATAGACGCAGCCCAGGCGAAACAATTGTTGAATGGAGAAAGCAACTCGGGCACTGCATTCAAGGCGTCACAGTCCATTAAGCCGAAGAAAAATCTCAAAAAGAAAAAGAGCCCAAATGCGGATATCCGATGTTTTACCTGCGGTGAACAAGGGCATAAACGCTTTCAGTGCCCGAAAGCGGGGAAAAATAAAGAAAAAAACTGTACGAGACAATTAGAAGCATTTGCACAACACGCTATGGCAGCAAGTGAAACCAACGAAACAGATGACACTTGGTTCATTGATTCAGGTGCATCGTTTCACCTGACAAGCGATCGCCGCCACTTTAAGGACTTTGTTAAAGCATCCGGATACCCTGACATCTTGACGGCGAACGGTTCGAGGCTGAGGCCTGTTGGCTACGGGTCAGTTGAGCTCTGTATTCATGGACGAAAAGTTCGATTGGAAAAAGTGCTACTAGTGCCAGGGATTACATCGAATTTATTGTCGGTCTCGAATATGACAAATTCTGGGAACCAAATCTTGTTCTCAGAAACTGGCTGCGTCATAAAAACCGCCAAGGGAGAGACCCTAATCAACACTACAGCCCATAATGGAACATATAAAGTCATTAATGCACCAGCCACAAGCATGATCGCCAGCAGCAACCAAGATGATGATCTTATGATATGGCACCGTCGATTAGGTCATTTGAGCTATGGCGCTTTGACGAAACTAAACGGTATAGTGAATGGAATTGAAGTCAGCGGCAATTCAAACGTGTTGGAAAATTGTATACCGTGTCTGCTTGGTAAGCAAAGCAGGCAAGCTTTCCCGAAGAAAGAGGTCGAGATCAAATCAACCAAGATTCTCGACCTAATTCATTCGGACGTATGCGGGCCCATGGAAGTCAATTCAGTTGGGGGTGCCAACTACTTCGTCAGCTTTATAGACGATTACTCAAGGAAGGTTTTTGTCTACTTTATAAAGTTGAAAAGCGATGTACCAAGGGTATTCACGGAGTTCAAGTCCATGGTCGAGACCCAAACTGGACTGAAAATCAAGGCACTGCGATCGGACAATGGCGGTGAATACTCTGGAGAATTGTCAAAAGAGTGCAGACGCAGTGGGATTATTCAGCAGTTGAGTTGCCCCTACACGCCCCAGCAAAATGGAGTTGCCGAGCGCATGAATCGCACATTAGTGGAACGTGCGAAGTGCATGTTATTCGACGCTGGACTGAAGAAGGAGCTTTGGGCTGAAGCAGTCTGCAGAGCGGCATACGTAACCAATCGGTCACCGAATCGATCGCTACACGACAAGGTTCCTGAGCAGTACTGGACGGATGCGAAAATCAATTTATCGAAACTAAAAATATTTGGAGCCCCGGTGATGGTACATATACCTAAAGAGAGCAGACGAAAATTCGACCCCAAGTCTAAACGGATGTTTTTCCTGGGATATTCTGAACGCCATAAAGGGTTTCGATGTTTTAATCCCGAAAATCGATCCGTAACAATCAGCCGTGATGTCACCTTCCTCGATACACAACAGGTAAATGATACAGTGTTAATAAATTCATCTGATTTCTTTGTAGAAAATGCAAGAGATGAGACAATTTCGACTAGCGTATCGGAAGCCACTTCTGAGAGAATCGCTGAAGACGTAAGCATCGTGCCTCATTCTGAACGTGCATCAGCTCCAGTTGGGGAATTGCGAAGATCAACTCGCATTCCGAAGCCGACGCAACTGTTCCAATCAACAGCGATGCTTACTCAGTCGGACGAGCCGGGCACATATCGTGAAGCGGTTGAAGCAGGCGACAAACAACATTGGGTCGCAGCAATGACCGAAGAGATGAAGTCCCACAGCGAAAACCACACCTGGAACTTAGTGGATTTGCCAAAGGGACGCAAGGCAATCAAAACTAAGTGGGTTTTCAAAGTGAAATGCGATGCATCGGGAGAAATCACGCGATACAAGGCCAGGCTAGTAGCTAAAGGATGCTCTCAACGCTACGGAATCGACTACGAAGAAACCTTTTCGCCAGTAGTGAGGTACGAATCAATACGATATCTGCTGGCATTTTCGGCCAAAAATGGTTACAAGGTCGATCAAATGGATGCGGTCACGGCGTTTCTTCAAGGTGACCTCGAGGAAGAAATCTATACTGAGCAGCCCGAAGGCTATGATGACGGAACTGGTCGGGTCTGTCGTCTGAATAGGGCAATGTACGGACTGAAGCAAGCTGGTCGACAGTGGAACATTAAGCTTGACACCGCCTTGAAGAAAATTGGGTTGACAAGATCTGATGAAGATCCATGTGTGTATCATTCCATTCAACTCGGAGTGATCCTAGCCGTTTATGTGGATGATGTTGTCATCTTATGGCAAAACGAAAAGCATCTTCAATTCCTTAAAGCGGCCTTGAGTGCTCAGTTTAAGATGAAGGATCTCGGGCGAGCAACTAATGTCGTCGGGATCAGCATCGAGTACGTAGCGGACGGTATTACAATTCATCAAAGCCGCTATATTGAATCGATTTTGGACCGATTTGGTATGAAGGATGCAAAGCCCGCAGTTACACCGAGCGATGCAAGCCAGAAGTTGTCAGTGCAACAGATAGACGAACATGGCACCTACGATGAGGTGCCCTATCAACAAGCGGTAGGGTGTCTGCAGTATCTGGCTCAAGGAACTCGTCCAGACATCGCATTTGCGGTAAACGATGTAAGCCGTTTCAATGGTTCTCACGGAAAGCCCCATTGGATGGCGGTCAAACGTATCCTACGCTATCTCAAGGGAACAATCAATTATCGTATCCTCTATCGCTACCGAAGTGACGAGCTAGTTGGATATTCGGACGCGGATTGGGCATCTGAGATTGATAAACGTCGCTCCTGCACCGGCTATGTTTTCAAGTTGAGCGGTGGCGCAATAGCATGGACCAGCAAGCGCCAGCCGACTGTCGCATTATCATCAACTGAGGCAGAGTACATGGCTCTGTCGGCTGCAGCAAGTGAGGCATTTTGGTTGCGAATGTTTGGAAGCAACTTCGAGCAAATGGCACTACCAACACCGATTTATTGTGATAATCAGAGTGCCATGTCGATTGCAAATGTGGAGATGTTCAGGCAGAGAAGCAAACACATCGATACGAAATATCACCATATACGACAAAAAATCAAAGACAATGTTATCAAATTGCAGTTTGTTGGTTCGAAGGATAATATAGCGGACTGTTTGACCATATACAAATAATACATATATGTCCAAAGCTCACTCAAAATCGGGTACACATTTTTTTGGCCATGTAGTCCGATCGGCACCCAATGTCACAAATACGACAATACAGATACACGTATACAGGCTATTAAAGCTATTTGCTCTTTTGCTACACAGTTCAAGTTGAAGAGAGTTTAGATACTCTGCCAGAGCAGGTTTTCGTGCATTTGTCGACTTCATGAGTGTATCTTCTTCCACTGTCCCATGCCATGGGTCGGGGTGGCTTACGCAAAAGTATCTGCGCCTGCGAAAACTGCGTATTGAAAAAAGATGAAAGATGATTTGATCACAATGCATTTCTTGAGGTTGCGGAACAGGTAGCCATGCGTTCGTTGACCTCATTAGTGCATTTCGCGCTGTTAATGCAATGTGGTGGTAGCATGCGGTAGAGTGAGTGGATTTAGTGCAGGAGAAGGTAACACAACTTCCATACACATTTGAAAAGAGTTATATTTCTATACAGAACATCAACTGAAAATTTGTATGCAGGTTGTTCTGTCTGGTTCTGTACTCGATTCAATTAGAGGGATATGAGAACGAGAATGAGTTGAGTATTGATCAAATAAAAATACGATATTTTAACATTTCAAAACCGACAAAATACATATACAGAAAAATGGTCTGAGAACGAAAAAAAACACATAAAATTACCCTTGCAATTGTATATACATAATACATTAGGATTTTAGTGAAAAATTTGTCGCTAGACTAAAAAATAAATTAGAATATTTTCATTTTAGACTCTTTTAAAAACCTCCAACCTCTCAAAACGCAAGTACGCCTCCCTCCTTTTCAAGGCTGCAAACCTATAATCTGTTGGGACTCCCCATAATCAGGAGGCCATCCCCAAAAATCCATCAATGTAAGATTTTTGTCGTTCGACGTCCATATTTTTTTTTCTTCGGCTATAATAAGATCATATTGATTAAATTGTTTGAAACAAATCAGAATGCCCACTTTAGTATGAAAGTTTGTTAACGAAATTTGTATCAGAAGTCTGAAAACGCAAAAGTCTCTATTGGAGAGTAAGGAATATATGAATTTCAATTTTGGATTGATTTTCATATACTTTGAATAAATTTTACCAAATTGCAGATCTTTAGGGGCAGTTTCAATTGAATTGAAATAGAGCTAAAATTAACCCTAGTTTTCTGCACTTAAAGGTCCATCTAGATTAGTCGCCAAATGGCGACACGTACAGCCAAATGGCGACACGTACAGCCAAATGGCTGTTGTAATTCCATCCAAGCTAGTCGCCATTTGGCTATGCGTCCAGTTTTGATATTCAATATGGCAACTCAACCAACCGCTTGTCAATTTCAAAGTGACAATTTTACAACTTTTGTTCGATCTTTTGTGTGAAATTGAATAATTATTGAATGGCCATGTAATAATTCAAACGCGCAGAGTCCGATTTTGATAATTAAATTTTAAAAAATCACCAAAATGAAATTGTGGTTATGTCATTTCCTGTCTCCATTTGGCTGCTATAGTGTGGCTGATAAGGAATAGTCAAATGGCTGGACGCGATGCCAGTTTTTGGACGCGCAGCCATTTGGCTGCTAATCTAGATGGACCGTAAGGCATTAAAACTGTTAGAAATAACAAAGTTAAAATAAAATGATGTAAGAAAGAAATGATCTTTAGACTATGCGCCAATTTTTAAAAGAATCGTACAAGCACCTCACCTTGGCAGAAGTTGGAGAAAATTGAGATGGAAAAATATTTTGTTATTGGGTCAAATCACAAAAATTTGACTTTGAAGTTCCGTAAAAACCAAACCTTTTATCCGATTTTAGTGCGGTTAGTTTTATTTTTTGGGTAATAATCATCTGTACCTAATAATCATCTTGTTTTGCTATGCTACCTAGTCTAGCTTTTGAGATAATGACGTTTTAGTCGTAAAAGAAAATGAATTTTTCAAATGCCTGTGGCAGCTAAAGGGTTAAGCTAAAAGGGTATGTTCAGTACAACTTTTTTGCTGGAAATCACATGAGGAAGCACAATCCGGTTCGTTTATGCTGCAGTTTCCGGGCACCCTGTATATTTTCTTAACTTACAACTAATAAAAAAAAAGCTATCGGAAAATTGGTTTTGATGCCTAAATTTATACTTTTAGGCCCGTATTTATAGACATAGCTTAGCTCAAGGCGACCTTTAGTCAAGTATGCCGAAATTCAAAAATTAGATGTCATTTCCAGTAGTTTTTCATTGAAATAATTTATATTTAGAAGTCAATGCATCCTTGATTTAAGGCGAAACTCAAGGAGACCTTAAGCTTTTAACACAATTGTAATATAATAATAACTCAAGGTAGGTAACTAGCTACATTGACTTCAAGTGAGGTTGACTATTGCAAAATTTCAAAGTTTCCTTGAAATCGCCTTAAGTCAAGGATGCATTGTCTCGAGAAAATAAATTATTTCAATGAAAACTACTGGAAATGGCATTTATTTTAAGGTAAGGTATGTTTATAAATACGGGCCTTAGTTTTGGCTAATTCTTGCTATGCTTGTTGCGGCCGGCATATCAAGAAACAATACTATGTATACTATAAATTGAAAAATCTACAGCTGTCTAGACGGGATCGCATAAATGCAAATTTAGAGAAGGTATTGAATAAATTGGTCGCAACATGTAGGAAGAGCTTCTTCCAATAATAATATGTCGTAATTTGAACTTCCTTTATTCTGTCACATTATGGAGTGAGTAAAATGCCCGAAGGGACTAACAAAGAAGGTGTTTTTTTTTTTCAGAAACTCCATGTCTTTGACCCTAAAACTCACCTACATTTATATTAATTATCGTCTCCAATAGAGACTTTTCATTATGACATCGGCTCAGATAATCTGAACCTCAAAATATAGATGCACATGCCACAGACGAATTTTAAATTTCGTAGGCGCATCCACAGCAACGTGTTTTCGTGTCGTTTCCTCCTCTCTTCCCAACTTGGTCCACTTATCTTGCGCGCGGCGCGCCGCGGTGCCATGCATCGCACACCACACAAGACGCGGGCGGGACGTGGCAGTGAATGGATTTCATAATCATTTCTGTGTTCATAACATAACATATTGTCCGCAACGGCAACTTGCTCTCTTCCTCGGACCCACTTGGCCCACTTGTCGTGCATCACGGAGATTTCCATCACACACAACGGAAGTCGCAGGCAATGGCAAGCGATGAGTGATTCTTAAAAGATACTATGAAAAGAGTCTCTTGACTCTCTTGAACTGGCAAACGTTCTCTCAAATTGACACGCACACAGGCTCATGCGATTCGCTTGAAAGCTCTAGGAAATTTCAGATACATTTTCATAGGAACAACATTTTGTACCAATTTGGACATATATTACGCCAGGAAATTTGAACAAAAATTTGGCCAAACTTCGGAAAAATTAAGGGAAAGCTGGATTTTTGCATGAGACTTCCTTTCGAGGTCCTAAACAAGTCCCTAAAAGTCCCCGTCCCTACGAGTGCCGCTAGCGGTGCTACAGAGGGTCAAAGACCCTCGAAAACAGGTTTCTCTGAATATTTCGATAACGGTAGCATATAGAAAAAAGTGGTGTATGGCAAATTTAAAGCTCTTGTGAATTCTCAATAAACGATGCAAAGACCGAATACTTTCGGGCACTCCTAACGGCGCCAAGAGGTCTAACGGTATTTTTAGCAAGGTTTCATTAAAATCTCTATAACGGTAACTCGTACTAAAAACTTTTGTATGGAAAATTTGTAGCCTATGGGGTTTTGAAGAAAGTGGCCAAATTTCATATTAATATGTATAGCCTTAAGGGCGCTATGGGGGTTCCAACCTTAAAAAAACGTGTTTTTTGAGGTTTTTCGTAAATGGTGCTAAGACGAGGGAGTGCGCTCTAAGGTGTTCTAGGAGAAATTTGTAGCTTCTGTGGCTGTTAGTAAGACGCCAAAAGTCCCCAAAGACGGGAGCCCCCCTAACGAAGTTATGAGGGCCCAAACATTCAATTAAGCAGTTTTTGGGGAATATCTCTATAACGGTAACGTGCATCGAAAGCTCTCATAAGGCAAATGTGTAGCTTATACAACCCTTAATTAAATATCTGAATTTCAGATTGATGCGTGCAATACTAAGGGCGCTATGAGGGTATGAACCGTACAATAACGGTATTTTTTCGTTATTTTCGTGGATTTCTTCATAACGGGACCGCATTCGGTTGAGAAGCCTGTAACAATTTGTTGCTTCTATAACGTCAACTTAAAATGCCAAAACAACTTATTTATGCGGGCACCCCTAAGGAAGCTATGAGGGGTCAAAACTAAACAACTAACTAAACAAAAAAACCGTTTCTCGGATTTTTTGATAACGGGAACCTCTAGAGGGAACCCATCTGGAATAAATTTGTAGCTCCTGTTGCTGTTACTAAGATGCCAAAAGTCCCCAAAGATGGAAGCCCCTCTAACGAAGTTATGAGGGTCCAAACATTCATTTAAGCAGTTTTTGGGGAATATCTTTATAACGGTAACGTGCACCGAAAACTGTTATACGGCAAATTTGTAGCTTATATACCGCTTGATTAAATATCTGAATTTCGGATTGATGCGTGAAATGCTAAGGGCGCTATGAGGGTCCGAACCGTACAATAACGGTATTTTTCGTTATTTTCGTGAATTTCTTCATAACGGGAGCGCATTCGGGAAGGAAGCCTGTAAATATTTGTTGCTTCTGTAACTTCAAATTCAAACGCCAAAACAACTCATCTATACGAACACCCCCAAGGAAGCTATTAGGGGTCAAAATTAAACAAAAATCCGTTTCTCGGAAATTTTTTGATAACGGGAACCTCTAGAGGGAACCCATCTGAGGGAAATTTGTAGCTCGTGTGTCTGTTAGTGTGACATCAAAAGTTCCCAACGATGGGAGCCCCTCTAGGGAAGTTATGAGGGTCCAAACATCCAAATAAGCAGTTTTTAGTGAATATCTCTATAACGGTAATGTGCACCGAAAACTGTTATATGGCGAATTTGAAGTTTTTACAACGCCTAACTTAATGTTCAAATTTCAGATCGATACGTGCAGTACTAAGGGCGCTACGAGGTTCCAAAACTTGCAAATTCGGCATTTTTGGTTATTTTCGTGAAAATCTCCTTAACGGTAACGTATACCGGAAGCAGTCTGTAAAAATTTATTGTTTCTATGTTTCAAATAAAATGCTCCATCGATTTGTATGCACCTGGAGCCACCATACGGGCATTATAACGTTTTAATAAACTAATTTTTAAAGAAGGTATGTTTAGTGTATGTCTTTACGTACGTCCATATGGGCTTAAAAATTAGTTAATTTATACGTTATAATGCACGTATGAAGGCTCCAGGGAGCATACAAATCGGTGGAGCCTCTAATTTGGAACCATAGAAACAACAAATTTTTACAGACTGCTTCCGGTATACGTATATTATTTGGATGTTTGGACCCTCATAACTTCCCTAGGGGGGCTCCCATCGTTGGGGACTTTTGATGTCACACTAACAGACACACGAGCTACAAATTTCCCTCAGATGGGTTCCCTCTAGAGGTTCCCGTTATCAAAAAATTTCCGAGAAACGGATTTTTGTTTAATTTTGACCCCTAATAGCTTCCTTGGGGGTGTTCGTATAGATGAGTTGTTTTGGCGTTTGAATTTAAAGTTACAGAAGCAACAAATATTTACAGGCTTCCTTCCCGAATGCGCTCCCGTTATGAAGAAATTCACGAAAATAACGAAAAATACCGTTATTGAACGGTTCGGACCCTCATAGCGCCCTTAGCATTTCACGCATCAATCCGAAATTCAGATATTTAATCAAGCGGTATACAAGCTACAAATTTGCCGTATAACAGTTTTCGGTGCACGTTACCGTTATAAAGATATTCCCCAAAAACTGCTTAAATGAATGTTTGGACCCTCATAACTTCGTTAGAGGGGCTTCCATCTTTGGGGACTTTTGGCATCTTAGTAACAGCAACAGGAGCTACAAATTTATTCCAGATGGGTTCCCGCTTGAGGTTCCCGTTATCAAAAAATCCGAGAAACGGTTTTTTTGTTTAGTTAGTTGTTTAGTTTTGACACCTCATAGCTTCCTTAGGGGTGCCCGCATAAATAAGTTGTTTTGGCATTTTAAGTTGACGTTATAGAAACAACAAATTGTTACAGGCTTCCCAACCGAATGTGGTCCCGTTATGAAGAAATCCACGAAAATAACGAAAAAATACCGTTATTGTACGGTTCATACCATCATAGCGCCCTTAGTATTGCACGCATCAATCTGAAATTCAGATATTTAATTAAGGGTTGTATAAGCTACACATTTGTCTTATAACAGATTTCGGTGCACGTTACCGTTATAGAGATATTCCCCAAAAACTGCTTAATTGGATGTTCGGACCCTCATAACTTCGTTTGGGGGGCTCCCATCTTTGGGGACTTTTGGCGTCTTACTAACAGCCATAGAAGCTACAATTTTTGCCTAGAACACCTTAGAGCGCACTCCCTCGTCTTAGCACCATTTACGAAAAACCTCAAAAAATACGTTTTTTTAAGGTTTGAACCCCCATGGCGCCCTTAAGGCTATACATATTGATATGAAATTTGGCCACTTTCTTCAAAACCCCATAGGCTACAAATTTTCCATACAAAAGTTTTTAGTACGAGTTACCGTTATAGAGATTTTAATGAAACCTTGTTAAAAATACCGTTAGACCTCTTGGCGCCGTTAGGAGTAGCCGAAAGTATTCGGTCTTTGCATCGTTTATTGAGAATTCACAAGAGCTTTAAATTTTCCATACACCACTTTTTTGTATATGCTACCGTTATCGAAATATTCAGAGAAACCTGTTTTCGAGGGTCTATGACCCTCTGTAGCACCGCTAGCGGCACTCGTAGGGACGGGGACTTTTAGGGACTTGTTTAGGACCTCGAAAGGAAGGCTCATGCAAAAATCCAGCTTTCCCTTAATTTTTCCGAAGTGAAATGCCAATTTTCCTGGGGTATATGTCTTATTTGTATATGGTTTGACTAAGGGTGTAATGGGACCGTCTATAGCAACATGTGTCAACGGCATGCATGGGCATCATTCAAATTCCAATAGAGGCCAAATATTGTTCAGAGTAGAATGACTCAACATAAGTCGAAATTTAATTTTTAGAAAGGATAATGTTATTGTATTTGTACATCTATTAGTTTATTACTTTTTTACTAAGAAATTATTTTTTGAATTGTGAACAATGAGTTGGGGTGTTGAAAATGTGTGTGGTCAACACAGAGTCATAAAGGACACATGGTCGTGTAGCCTTTATGACACATTTGGTGCGCACATGTTCGGTACTCACGGAACTTTTCCCGATTATGTACACATCTATGTATAATGGGTAAACCGCATCTATATATTTAGTACATAGGATATGATATAAATAACCATGTTTAGAGTTTAAGATAGTTCAGTTGTACATACTAAATACAAGAGTAGGTAACTACATCCGCTACGCGTTTCTTTTTAACATCACTAACGGCGCCAAGAGGTCTAACGGTATTTTTAACAAGGTTTCATTAAAATCTCTATAACGGTAACTCGTACTAAAAACTTTTGTATGGAAATATTGTAGCCTATGGGGTTTTGAAGAAAGTGGCCAAATTTCATATCAATATGTATAGCCTTAAGGGCGCTATGGGGGTTCAAACCTTAAAAAACGTGTTTTTTAAGGTTTTTCGTAAATGGTGCTAAGACGAGGGAGTGCGCTCTAAGGTGTTCTAGGAGAAATTTGTAGCTTCTATGGCTGTTAGTTCTTACGTCTTCGCCAAAAGTCCCCAAAGATGGGAGCCCCCCTAACGAAGTTATGAGGGCCCAAACATTCAATTAAGCAGTTTTTGGGGAATATCTCTATAACGGTAACGTGCACCGAAAGCTGTTGTAAGGCAAATGTGTAGCTTATATAACGCTTAATTAAATATCTGAATTTCAGATTGATGCGTGCAATACTAAGGGCGCTATGAGGGTATGAACCGTACAATAACGGTATTTTTTCGTTATTTTCGTGGATTTCTTCATAACGGGACCGCATTCGGTTGGGAAGCCTGTAACAATTTGTTGCTTCTATAACGTCAACTTAAAATGCCAAAACAACTTATTTATGCGGGCACCCCTAAGGAAGCTATAAGGGGTCAAAACTAAACAACTAACTAAACAAAAAAACCGTTTCTCGGATTTTTTCATAACGGGAACCTCTAGAGGGAACCCATCTGGAATAAATTTATAGCTCCTGTTACTGTTATTAAGACGCCAAAAGTCCCCAAAGATCGGAGCCCCTCTAACGAAGTTATGAGGGTCCAAACATTCATTTAAGCAGTTTTTGGGGAATATCTTTATAACGGTAACGTGCACCGAAAACTGTTATACGGCAAATTTGTAGCTTATATACCGCTTAATTAAATATCTGAATTTCGGATTGATGCGTGAAATGCTAAGGGCGCTATGAGGGTCCGAACCGTACAATAACGGTATTTTTCGTTATTTTCGTGAATTTCTTCATAACGGGAGCGCTTTCGGGAAGGAAGCCTGTAAATATTTGTTGCTTCTGTAACTTCAAATTCAAACGCCAAAACAACTCATCTATACGAACACCCCCAAGGAAGCTATTAGGGGTCAAAATTAAACAAAAGACCGTTTCTCGGAAATTTTTTGATAACGGGAACCTCTAGAGGGAACCCATCTGATAGAAATTTGTAGCTCGTGTGTCTGTTAGTGTGACATCAAAAGTCCCCAACGATGGGAGCCCCCCTAGGGAAGTTATGAGGGTCCAAACATCCAAATAAGCAGTTTTTAGTGAATATCTATATAACGGTAATGTGCACCGAAAACTGTTATATGGCGAATTTGAAGTTTTTACAACGCCTAACTTAATGTTCAAATTTCAGATCGATGCGTGCAGCACTAAGGACGCTACGAGGTTCCAAAACTAGCAAATTCGGCATTTTTGGTTATTTTCGTGAAAATCTCCTTAACGGTAACGTATACCGGAAGCAGTCTGTAAACATTTGTTGTTTCTATGGTTCCAAATTAGAGGCTCCACCGATTTGTATGCTCCTGGAGCCCTTCATACGTGCATTATAACGTATAAATTAACTAATTTTTAAGCCCATATGGACGTACGTAAAGACATACACTACACATACCTTCTTTAAAAATTAGTTTATTAAAACGTTACAACGCCCGTATGGTGGCTCCAGGTGCATACAAATCGATAGAGCATTTTATTTGAAACATAGAAACAACAAATTTTTACAGACTGTTTCCGGTATACGTTACCGTTAAGGAGATTTTCACGAAAATAACCAAAAATGCCGAATTTGCAAGTTTTGGAACCTCGTAGCGCCCTTAGTACTGCACGTATCGATCTGAAATTTGAACATTAAGTTAGGCGTTGTAAAAACTTCAAATTCGCCATATAACAGTTTTCGGTGCACATTACCGTTATAGAGATATTCACTAAAAACTGCTTATTTGGATGTTTGGACCCTCATAACTTCCCTAGGGGGCTCCCATCGTTGGGGACTTTTGATGTCACACTAACAGACACACGAGCTACAAATTTCTATCAGATGGGTTCCCTCTAGAGGTTCCCGTTATAAAAAAATTTCCGAGAAACGGTTTTTTGTTTAATTTTGACCCCTAATAGCTTCCTTGGGGGTGTTCGCATAGATGAGTTGTTTTGGCGTTTGAATTTGAAGTTACAGAAGCAACAAATATTTACAGGCTTCCTTCCCGAATGCGCTCCCGTTATGAAGAAATTTACGAAAATAACGAAAAATACTGTTATTGTACGGTTCGGACCCTCATAGCGCCCTTAGCATTTCACGCATCAATCCGAAATTCAGATATTTAATTAAGCGGTATATAAGCTACAAATTTGCCGTATAACAGTTTTCGGTGCACGTTACCGTTATAAAGATATTCCCCAAAAACTGCTTAAATGAATGTTTGGACCCTCATAACTTCGTTAGAGGGGCTCCCATCTTTGGGGACTTTTGGCATCTTAGTAACAGCAACAGGAGCTACAAATTTATTCCAAATGGGTTCCCTCTAGAGGTTCCCGTTATCAAAAAATCCGAGAAACGGTTTTTTTGTTTAGTTAGTTGTTTAGTTTTGACCCCTCATAGCTTCCTTAGGGGTGCCCGCATAAATAAGTTGTTTTGGCATTTTAAGTTGACGTTATAGAAGCAACAAATTGTTACAGGCTTCCCAACCGAATGCGGTCCCGTTATGAAGAAATCCACGAAAATAACGAAAAAATACCGTTATTGTACGGTTCATACCCTCATAGCGCCCTTAGCATTTCACGCATCAATCCGAAATTCAGATATTTAATTAAGCGTTATATAAGCTACACATTTGCCTTACAACAGCATTCGGTGCACGTTACCGTTATAGAGATATTCCCCAAAAACTGCTTAATTGAATGTTTGGGCCCTCATAACTTCGTTAGGGGGGCTCCCATCTTTGGGGACTTTTGGCGTCTTACTAACAGCCACAGAAGCTACAAATTTCTCCTAGAACACCTTAGAGCGCACTCCCTCGTCTTAGCACCATTTACGAAAAACCTCAAAAAACACGTTTTTTTAAGGTTGGAACCCCCATAGCGCCCTTAAGGCTATACATATTAATATGAAATTTGGCCACTTTCTTCAAAACCCCATAGGCTACAAATTTTCCATACAAAAGTTTTTAGTACAAGTTACCGTTATAGAGATTTTAATGAAACCTTGCTAAAAATACCGTTAGACCTTTTGGCGCCGTTAGCAGTGCCCGAAAGTATTCGGTCTTTGCATCGTTTATTGAGAATTCACAAGAGCTTTAAATTTGCCATACACCACTTTTTTGTATATGCTACCGTTATCGAAATATTCAGAGAAACCTGTTTTCGAGGGTCTTTGACCCTCTGTAGCACCGCTAGCGGCACTCGTAGGGACGGGGACTTTTAGGGACTTGTTTAGGACCTCGAAAGGAAGGCTCATGCAAAAATCCAGCTTTCCCTTAATTTTTCCGAAGTTTGGCCAAATTTTTGTTCAAATTTCCTGGCGTATAGTAAGTTTCACCAATTTGGCAAAGATGTTTAGAATATGAAATGTCGAAATATACTTGCGAGCAAGAATTGTAAAATTTGCTAGACAGGGGGGCCAATGAAATTGAAAATGTTAGCTTCGGTGCACTAACTAAAGCGCAGTATAGACCTCGGGCGGAATGAAAATGAAATTTTTGTCCGCTGCGATTTTTTCAATGAAAATGCATGCTTACTGTCGTGGAACATGTCGGAAATGATGGGGAATTCCATAAGCTACAATCCGAATACGGTTCCAAAATTTTTCTCGGCCATTTTATGTATTATTTTTCGATTCCCCGGTCATTTCACCGTGGAAAATATCTAATGACGAGGGAATCGAGGGAAAATATCGGAAACATCGAAAATTTCTCTTGGGGACCTGAAAGCGTAATGTACCAAACAACTAATTTCAAAAAATCTCCCGCCAAATCCAAGCCCCCAAATTTCTCAATTACCTACGCCCATGCCCACTGTGAATGTATGTGTGCAAAATGTTCACGGATAGAAAATGGTTTCACGCTTTTCGCCAAATGCCCGCCCCGTGCTCGATAGTCGCTCCGCCTGTTGCCGATAAAAGCTTCTTTTCTTTGATTGGAATTCTACCTTATATTGCCTATTGGCTTGCATATACATACTTCTAGCAAACACTGTGTTATGCTTTTTAAACAACTTCAGCCATGCAAACGAACGTTTTCTACGTTCCGCACACTCTTTGTCGAACCAGGGCTCCTTAGCTGAAATTTTGGCCTTGGTTGGGGCACTGACTTTAATGCAATCTGCTAGTCCACTGAGTCCCGTTTGAGTAGATTGTGCAAGATTTATTTCGAGATTGGACTGATATTTTGCACGGAGCTCTTCCCGCCATTTGAGTTTGGGTAGGAGGTTCATTGGCACAGTTTTTGTTCTACCGATACAATCTAACCCAATCGTTGATATTATTGGGAGATGATCGGAGAACTGCTTATCATCAACCCTGAAATCCGAAAGAAGAGGCATCCAGTCCCCTCCGGCCAGGCACAAATCAATGACGGTGTGACTATTATAGCCAATGTAAGTACATTCTCCTTTCATGTCGCTTTTCGAGCACCCATTCAAAATTTTAAGGCCATATGCATCCACCATATCGAGAATTTTTCGGCCACAAGAATTAATTCTAACGTCTTTAGACTGTCTGATCGCATTATCCATGGCATTTGCAATAGGCTGCTCTTCTCCAACTCGAGCGTTCAAATCGCCCATTACCATAAGATTTACAGTGTTTAAATTCGCCAGAGTGTCAATAAGTTTATTGTAATCGTTCGTCCATCGATTACAATTTAAATATGATGGTACTAGCGCCATTTCTTGGTTATTCATTCGCATCTCGAAATAAATCAATCCATTACATGACTTAAATGCACACGTAATATATCCATTATAATTTATTTCCTTTTTAAATCCAAGTAGCATTCCACCACTAGCTCTCCCTTTTCCGTTGCGCCTCACCGCCGAAATCCACTGTAATTCATAATTTTTGAATTTTCTTTCGTATAACTCGAAACCATCAACAAGATAAGTTTCCAATAAAATTATTATGTCAAACGTGTTAACATATTCGTAAAAGTCGACAAAAATACTTTTGTTTTTGATCCCAGCAATATTGTATGATAAGATGGATATTTGTTCAATTGGCTGGCAAACGGCTACTTTCTCCTATGCTATGTTTATTACTTGCGATAACATCGCATTTTTAGACGTCGATGGTCTGTCACTGCTAATATTATTGTTCACTTTTATTGACATAACGTTGCTTAAAATGGCATTTAATTCATCTTGCCCTTCTCGGTCCCCGTATTTCAATTTATTTTGCTCTAAATCCCAAGTGAATTCTTTACCTTGCACAATCATTAAGTCATCTTTAATAAACACTTTGAGGCTCAGGTGTTTTTCGGAAATTTGCTTCCTGATCTTCATTAGGTAGTTTCTTTTCTGTCTAGTCTCATATGGTAAATCTTTATGTATAGTCCGAGCCGTGATGGTAAAAAACCGGGGTTTTCGAACTGTCGGAAATTAACCATCTTAAAAGTTGCGTTTAGTTACGGTGATATCGAAACGGTTGGTCAGCCGAAGCCAAACTTGACCAGTATAGCGTAATTAGACGTAATTAGACGCAAAAATTAGAGGTGTTCGGGGGTATGGGTAACTGTCGGATCGAACCTATTTTTTTCGATAGAGGACCTCTCCGTGAGTCTAAAAACATTGGTCAGCCGAGCCGCAACCTGACCGAAGGGTTTGGCCAACCAGTTTAAAGGTGCGATTTTTTTGGGTGCGATGGGGTTTTCGGAACTGTCGGATCAAACCTATTCTATTCGATAAAGGACCGCCCCCTGATGAAAAAAATACTGGTCAGCCGAGCGGCAAATTGACCGAAGGGTTCGGCCAACCAGTTCGAAATTACCAATTTTGACGGGTCGATGGGGTTTCAGAACTGTCGGATCAAACCTATGCTATTCGATAGAGGGTCACTCCCTGATGCTAAAAACATTGGTCAGCCGAACCGCAACCTGACCGAAGGGTTTGGCCAACCAGTTCGAAATTACCAATTTTGACGGGTCGATGGGGTATCAGAACTGTCGGATCAAACCTATTCTATTCGATAGAGGGTCACTCCCTGATGATGAAAACACTGGTCAGCCGAACCGGAACCTGACCGAAGAGTTCGGCCAACCAGTTTGAAAGTAACAATTTTGACGGGTCGATGGGGTTTCAGAACTGTCGAATCAAACCTATTCTATTCGATAGAGGGTCACTCCCTGATACTAAAAACACTGATCAGCCGAACCGCAACCTGACCGAAGGGTTCGGCCAACCAGTTCGAAAGTACCAATTTTGACGGGTCGATGGGGTATCAGAACTGTCGGATCGAACCTATTCTATTCGATAGAGGGTGACTCCCTGATACTAAAAACACTGGTCAGCCGAACCGCAACCTGACCGAAGGGTTCGGCCAACCAGTTCGAAAGTATCAGAACTGTCGGATCAAACCTATTCTATTCGATAAAGGAGCGCCCCCTGATGCTAAAAACACTGGTCAGCCGAACCGCAACCTGACCGAAGGGCTCGGCCAACCAGTTTAAAGGTGCTAATTAATTAAGTGCGTTCGGGGTTTCAGAACTGTCGGATCAAACCTATTCTATTCGATAGAGGGTCACTCCCTGGTGCTAAAAACACTGGTCAGCCGAACGGCAACCTGACCCAAAGGTTCGGCCAACCAGTTTGAAAGTAACAATTTTGACGGGTCGATGGGGTTTCAGAACTGTCGAATCAAACCTATTCTATTCGATAGAGGGTCACTCCCTGATACTAAAAACACTGGTCAGCCGAACCGCAACCTGACCGAAGGGTTCAGTCAACCAGTTCGAAAGTACCAATTTTGACGGGTCGATGGGGTATCAGAACTGTCGGATCAAACCTATTTTATTCGATAGAGGATCACTCCATGGTGCTAAAAGCACTGGTCAGCCGAACGGCAACCTGACCCAAAAATTCGGCCAACCAGTTTGAAAGTACCAATTTTGACGGGTCGATGGGGTATCAGAACTGTCGGATCGAACCTATTCTATTCGATAAAGGACCGCCCCCTGATGCTAAAAACACTGGCCAGCCGAACCGCAACCTGACCGAAGGGCTCGGCCAACCAGTTTAAAGGTGCTAATTAATTAAGTGTGTTCGGGGTTTCAGAACTGTCGGATCAAACCTATTCTATTCGACAGAGGGTCACTCCCTGGTGCTAAAAACACTGGTCAGCCGATCCGCAACCTCACCGAAGGGTTCGACCAACCAGTTTGAAAGTACCAATTTTGCCGGGTCGATGGGGTATCCGAACTGTCGGATCGAACCTATTCTATTCGATAAAGGATCGCCCCCTGATGCTAAAAACACTGGTCAGCCGAACCGCAACCTGACCGAAGGGTTCGGCCAACCAGTTTGAGGGTGCTCATTTTCTAGGTGTAATACATACATATACATATGTTTATATCGCTTTCATATCTTTTTACCTAGAAATCTGCTGTCCTCGCCAGATTCAACGCGTCTAATCTCTTTCAAGCATTAAGCTCTTTACAGACTATAGAAGATTTTGCATAATCTTGAGATTTTACAAAATCTAGGCGAAAATCTTCTAGATTTTCCATACATTTTCATAGATTTTGAACGGAAATAATAACCAAAATCTCGGAGAAAATCTTTACAAAATCATGGTGAAGCGTGGTGAGCTTCGCATTTGATAATACTACAGTAGAGGTAATCTAATCCATTTTCCGCTTCGCACATGGTTTTGTGCACAAAAGTTTGATGACGAACATAAACCATTAATTCCTATAAGATAGATTCTGCTTCTTGTTTTAACAAATTAATATAAATAGCAGTTTCATGCATGAAATTGTCGGAATTTTTAATTTAGACGGATTGTACTGTACTGTCAAGTCGTGGAACAAGATTACGACCAAAGTGTGAACAGCATACAGGATTACATAATCTACCGAGATCTTGCGGCCATATGTGAAAAGTCTATTAGGTGCTTGTCCGAAACCGGATTTCTCTCCCACTAGGATTGTATGAGTACACGTAGCCTTCATTCATAATTTCAGAGATCATTCATAAATCACACACAGATCATAGTCCAATCCCTACAAGCCTGCACACACACAATCAAAACACAAGTAAAAAACAAAGTTTTTTTTTTCAAATTTTCACGCTCATAATGCCCTTAACCCAGCGCGTACATTAAGCTGTGTAATGCCGCGTCCACGTCAACGACAACTTGTTTGATTAAACTTTTCCCTCGCACTTATCGCAAGTTGGAAGGCTGTTCGCACGATACAATATTCTCTCCAACTCAAACAAGTCGTCCAACTTCTGTTCACACGCACGATTAGTCTTCAAATTCGTTTGAATATCAAAAGTTGGAAAAAAATTGGATCGTGCGAGCGGCCTTAAGCTCGACTTCACGACGACGCATATTCCCGGGGTCATCATGTCGATGAGACGAGAAAATTTATGGCATCGCAAAAGGTACCCTGCTAGCCACAATCGGTGAACGATAAATCCAAAGAGACGGGGGAATGCAAAAAATGTCGTAGTATTCGTGAACAACTCTGTCAGCTGTCAATAGTAGCAAACGTCTCAGTCACGACTGAAGTTTGAAAGTTAATTTTCATCGTAATCTCTCCTCTTTTTGCATAAAAAGTGTTTCCCATCTGTTCACCTTTCTTGTGTGCTTGCTGGTGATTGAAGAAACTGTGCTAGACTCTCTTCTTAGTTTGTGCAGTGACTCAGTGATCAGACAAAGAACATCTTAGAGACAAAGAACAGTATAGACTCAAACCATTTTGAAAAGTGACATTGCTACAGTCTAGTCCGCTTAAGTTTACCATAACAAAAGGAACAGCTTAGACTACAACCAATCGTTGCATAGTGAATATTATCACCTACAGTGAAGTGCAAAAAAAATTAACACTTTTTATTAGAAACTTTGGAAACATTTTGTGAGTGACAATTTTCAATTATTTTTGAAATACGGTTTTTTCGCGAGTTATAATAATATCATATTAAATCATGTCTACTTTTAACGACAATGACTGCTGCCTTTGTGAAATTCAATTTGAACAAAATGATGAATTTTTCACTTGCGCTCATTGCAAGAGGAAAGAGCATTCAATTTGCGCCAATCTTACAAGAACCCAAACTTTGTCGTTAAGATCACACAATAAACCATCCTCCTTTTCGTGTACAATATGTACTGGGAAAAACGAAGTATTCAAGTCCATAAGAACTGTTCTTTCTGAACTAAAGGCGGAGATAATTGACCTTCGGGCTGAAATTTCTTCATTGAAGTCAGAAAAACGAAACTCACTTGATATGGAGGACATCATTGGTGAAATTGAGGAACGAAGAAGGAGATCTTGCAACCTTATCATCCACGGTATAGCAGAGAGCACCACAGCTGAAGATAACTCGACATCCTTGAGAATAATTAAGAATATATCACCGCAAATTAATTTAGAATCCAAAGACATCAAGGTAATTAGAATCGGTAAGCCTAAATCCGATAAACCTAGACTTATCAAAGTCACAACCACCAGTTCTTCTATAGTCTTGGATATCATGAGAGCCAAAAAGGATCATAAATCAAGGCAATATCTTAAGAGTAATAAGTTAAATGTCTTCTCGGACTTAACGTTACAGCAGCGCAATCACTTAAATTCACTAAGAGCCCGATTGGAAGACTTGAAAAAGAATGATCCAAATGCAACCATAAAATATGTTAACAATGTTCCACGTATAATTCAGAGTCGATCTTCAAAAAACTAGAACTTGGCATTTACTACCAGAATACACGAGGTCTTCGAACAAAACTACCAGATTTACGATTAACATTGTCTACGATTTCATACGACATTATTATCTTCACTGAAACATGGCTAAACAACTGTTTTCATTCATCGGAGCTTGGTCTTTCCAACTACATCGTCTATCGACAAGATCGAAATAGTAATACCTCCAACAAGTCAACAGGCGGTGGAGTACTAATCGCAGTTAAAAAATCTATGAAGTCATCATTACTCAATTGTCATTCGAATAATATTGAACAACTGCTTGTTTGTCTGGAGACGAAACCGCTAAGAACCATAATTTCTACCGTTTATTTGCCGCCTGATGCTTCGCCTGAAATGCACCATTTGCATGCTGAGGAAATATCAGCTATTTCGGAAAAATTTCGTTCCGCCAACATAATTGTTACAGGTGATTTCAATTTACCGGACGTTGACTGGACTTCCAACTCATGGTCTGTTAACAACAATAACACGAAAAGCATGGAAATTATTGAATCATTCTCGTTTTTAAATTTTAAACAATTCAATTTCCATTACAACATTTCAAATAATTTATTAGACTTAGTATTTTCGAATCTAGATTGTGTTTCTGTATCAAGAACGAATCATTCCTTAGTTCCAATTGATTGCTATCACCCTCCTTTGGAGATTGATGTAGTATTTCCTGCTGTTTCAAACAATTTAAAGCAAGGTGAGTCAAGTTTTTTAAATTTTAAAGCTGCTAATTATACGAATTTAAATGCCGCTCTTGATATTATCGATTGGTCCCAATTAGATATGTTATCATTAGATGATGCAGTAGCTTTTTTCTATACAACTATCAATGACTTAATTTCTGTGTATATTCCTTGTACTCGCGTAAATAATGATACATTTCCCAACTGGTTTTCATTCGAGTTAAAAACTATGATTAAAGAAAAGAAAATTGCTCACTCACATTATAAATCTACAGGTAATCTTCAATTTTATTTTGAATTTTCTAATTTAAGATCCAAATGTAAGTCGCAATCAAAAATCGATTTCAAACGTTTTATTTATAAACTAGAATCGCAAGTTTCTACTAACATAAAATACTTTTGGAATTATATAAATTCACTAAAAACAGAACATGGATTCCCAAGCAATATGTTTCTTAATGATGTTACAGGTTCAGATGATTTTAGTATTGCAAATCTCTTCGCAGACAGTTTTTCAAAAGTTTACAGTTCACAAGTGTCGCAGTTTGTTCCTCCCTTAAATTATAACACACTTAATACATCAAATATTGTAATTAGCTCTGACTCTATTTTTAAGAAATTAATTGAATTGGATACTTCTAAAGGTGCTGGCCCAGATGGAATTCCTCCGATTTTATTAAAGAATTGTGCAGAAAAACTTACACGTCCACTTGTTATCCTCTTTAACAAATCACTCTCTTCTGGACACTTTCCTATTCGATGGGGACTCAACTACGTCGTGCCTATATATAAAAACGGTGACAGAGCTAATATACAGAATTATCGGCCAATTAGTATTCCTTCATCTATCCCAAAAATATTTGATAATGTTGTAACTGACTGCTTAACCTCTATTGTTCGTCCACTTATAATTCCCAACCAGCACGGATTTTGTAAAGGTAAATCTACAGCTACTAATCTTATAAGCTATGAATGTTTCATCTTTAAATCCTTCGAAAATCGATCACAGGTGCACTCGATATACACTGATTTTACAAAAGCATTTGATAAAGTTAATTTCGATCTGTTATTGCTTAAATTAAAAAACTTTGGCTTCAGTGGTCCCATCATCAATTGGATAGATGATTTCATACGTAACCGATCCCTTATTGTGAAAATAAATCAATCTCATTCCAACCAGTTTTTCCCAACCTCAGGCGTTCCGCAAGGATCACACATTGGTCCACTTTTATTCTTATTATTCATCAATGATATAGTACATATTTTTGAAAATGTAGAATTTTTGTTGTTCGCAGATGACTGCAAAATTTTTAAAGAAATAAATAATTGGGATGATATTTCTACTCTCCAAAATAATTTGAATAAATTTCATACTTATTGCACCAATAATTTACTAGAGCTTAATTTGTCCAAGTGTCAATTCATCATATTTAATAGAGGCAGAACTAATTTTGATTACACTTATTATTTGAACAATACTCCACTCACTCAAGTTAGTTTAATTAAAGATCTGGGAATTCTTTTTGATGTTCATCTGAATTTCAACGAACATATTAACGACATTGCTGAACAAGCTCGTCGCAATCTTGGATTTATAATGAGAAATTCATCTGAGTTCAGTAACATCCACGCGCTTAAATCCCTTTATTTTTCATTAGTGAGAAGTAAATTAGAATATGTATCTATGGTTTGGAATCCATTTTACAATTGTCACACGAAAACTGTTGAAACGATTCAACATAAATTTTTAAGATATATTGCCTATAAGCTACGTATACCTTGTGATAATATAAATTATTTAGAAATTCAAACATTATTACAAATAAGCTCCCTCGAAGTTCGTAGAAGCTACTTTGATGCTATGTTTCTCCATAAGCTAATAAATTGTAATATTGATGCACCAGATATTCTCTTCCATATATCTTTTAAAATTCCTATTAGAAATACACGGAAACACGATCTATTCCTAAAACTTACATTTGGTTCCAACTACCTATGTAATTCCCCTATTGAGCGATTGAAATCAATTGGAAATTTAGTATCAAATCATTGCGATTTTTTTAACACAAATGAATATGAATTCAAAAGAATAGTTTTTAAATTATTAGAGTAATTTTTATTTTTTTTACGGTTTAGCATTCTTGGAACTACTGAATTTTTTGCACTTTATACATATATTATATTCCTTTTTTTTTGCTTTTTCTTTTTATTACCTAGCTACTAAAAACAAATAATAATAGTAATAAATTTATGTTTTCGATAAAATTTTCAATGATATGACAGCAACATTATAAAATATTGTTAAAAGGACTACCGTCCGTTGATCTATTAATAAATAAATAAATAAATAAATAAATAAATAAACACTGTCTCATCCACACGCGTTGGCTTATGTACTTCGACTGAATCTCCATCACCCGATGACTGTCTCGATGAAGAATCGGTGCCAATTCATCGAGAGATATTTTCTTGAAATTTCGGTCAGTTTCGCTTCCTTGTCGTCATTTTGCGCCGATGCGATGGGTTATATTTTTCTTTGTATAGCGGAACCTTTTCCACTTTAAAGTTGACTTTCGTAGTGTGTGCCTCTGCATCGAGTAATTTGAATAAATGAGTAAATTCTTCTTCTTCTTCTCTGTACCGTAACCCGTTGTGGGGCATGGTGCGTTCACTCAGTCGTTTATAGGCTATTTCGAGTCAACGTTACATTGCTTCGGAGTGCTTGTTGCAAGCACTATATATTTCCTATCCGCACATGTACGGAAATTTTGGAACACGCCGAGTTTCGATCTCCGGACGTCTAAATTACTAGCGTCGTAGAGTGCGACCCAACCAAGTGAGCCACAGAGCGTGCTAAATGAACAAATTACTCATGAAATAATTTAATGAAAATAATCGACCTTTTCGTATGTTAAGAACGCATGAATGAAATTCAACGATTACTTCATTAGGGCGAACTTGATGAACTCTTCGGGGAAATTCATTAAATTTGTCATCAGTTCCAGCATGATGAATTCGCCAGTGAAACTCTCCGTAGTTTTCATCAGTTCCTTTCCGATGAATTCATTGATGATCCGCACCGCATCTATCATCAGTACCTCTCTAATGAAATCATGAGGGAATGTCATGTTTGGGTTCACGTGGTCTTCATGCAGTCGTTCACCATATCTTTGAAAAATATATAAGGGAATTTAGTCCCTCGGCTAGAACAAATGGAATGATTCGGTTCATCCAGAGATTCATGATGCCGGCATCGATGCATTCCTTATGCCATGGCTAGTAGGGTATGAATCGTATTTACATATGTATATATGTACATACATATGCATACATAGATACGAGAACTCTTGTGTAGAACTGAATTTGTAGAATGAGCCAAATTCATTCCTTTTGATGATTTTAAGAAATTTATATTCGAAAGGAGAGCGCAAACTATGCATTGTAGTGACAATGAAAATTTTGTTATTAGCCGAAACAAATTAAGCCAAAATATGGCCATCGAACGGCAAAAATTATTATGGGAAAAAAGTCCCCACCGATTAAAGGTTCGCAGCCTTAACAAAGGGGGAATAGGGGGTATTTGGTTTTTTTTTGCGATTATTTCAAAAACAGCAAGAGATACAGAAAAATGATCTGAGGACACAAACAAAAACCACGTAAAATTGCACTTTGTATGGGAGGTGCACTTGGTTTTATCCGATTGAGTTGATGTTTGGTGGGTGCTGATGTTTACTTGTGCTTCCATTGGCAAATGGAAGATGTTTTTTTCATGTTTGACTAATTTTTCTTGATTCTAAATCTTCATTTCATCCCTATTCTCTTTCCGACTTGAGTATATGCGTAATATCTATATACCACTTGGTTGCTAAAACATCCTAAAGAAACGATTGTGAAAGGATACCAAATTTCGTCAATTTCCAATATTTGATATCTTCACTATAAATATCAAATTTGGACTTCCTTACTCCTTATGATTGGAAGAGTCCTTTTTCCGTATCCACACCTGAAGAAGGTGTGAAATGCGTGATGAAACAAAATTCGAAACGACTTAAGCGAATTACTCAAATTTTAAGCATAATAGAAAATACGCATTTCCACATCCAAAGTGGAAAAAAATAAGTATCTTATTCTCGTTTCCGTCACAGATGCAGGGATTGGGAAAAAACCCTTTAAGAGAGGTCCAGTAGTTTTTAGGCCGAACCGTTACAAGCAAACATTCCCATATAAGCTATTTTATATAATCAGTATAGAAAGTATAGATATAGATATTACTCATATACGAGTACATACTTAAGTTAAATAAAATAAATTATATAGTTGAAGAAAAATACGATATACATACATCGCTGGATTGTTGCAGGAAAAAATAAATAAAAATACGGTCGCAATGGTATACAAGACATTAGAATTTTATTGAAAAATTCGGCGCTAGACTAAAATTTTGCTAACGACGAGCGAGAGCAAACAAGAGCCGTGCCACTGTCAAAACACGGCTCGCTAGCCGTGAATTTGCGGGTTTTGGTGCACGATATGTGGAAACACGTCTCGCTAGTTGAGTTTTGACAGCGGCACAGCTCTCGCTCGTCATGAGCTTCCCATATAAGCCAATGCATTTGTATGGCTGGAGCTTGCGAGCCGTTTTCGCGCCGTTTGAATGAAGCCCAAGGGTTACTGTGTCTGGAGACTGTCGGTGTATGTAAAGGCGCGTTTAGATGGCATCAAACTTGTTTGCATCCAACTTTTCCCTCAAACTTATCCAAGCTGGAAGGCTGTTTACACGTACGATATTCTCTCAAACAAATCCTATCAAATTTGTTGGCCGTGTAAACAGTAGTTGAAAGTTGGAGCGGTCGTAAAACGTTCAGTTTTTGCTATACGTATTAGTACAGGAAAAAATATAATAGCTTTTTCTTTTATTTTTTCGTGAATATTTTAAACATTAAAGGAAACCTGTCCGAATGATTATACAGCGTGCCCGAAAAGTCTACGGAAAGCCGGAATTGGATGATAGCGCACAGGTATTGGTAATCAGAAGCTGGATGAAAGGTATTTGAACATTGATGAATCAAATAGTTCGATCTCTCGATTCCAAAAATAATGACATTTTTTTTTTTCAAAACCGAAACAATTAATTTTCGGTCTGGGCTGCAATTGATAAAGTATTTTGAGTTTTGCGTGCGTTGTAGTGTGTTATTCACACGAGCGGTGTGAGCATGATAGTACGTCGCGTCGTACAAGATAAAACGGGTTTTTTTCGTTGGATATTCATATTTTATTTGTCTTGGCGGCCAACGACATTGTATTCTCTGACGCCTGTAGCATTCCTATTCTCGAATTAACATTGCACACTGCATACTATCATGTCATGTCATTGTTTGTAGGTATGTACATACATAACTATAAAATCAGAAAGAAAACCTACCGCCCGTTCAGTTCGAAACCAAACTACTACATATTCTACGATTTAACCAAAAACATGATCATCTGGAACGTGTGATCCAAATTTATTTTCGATGCATTGCAAACTTTCGGAGTACTACAAAGCTTTCGATTATTTGTTTCATTTCGTAGTACAAATAATTTTGGAAATTATGGTTCATATACATAATGTACATACGCATATATACATACATCGCTTTTGTGTGAAAGCCATTGAAACTCGCATCAATCAATTAATCCGGTGAATATTCTGTAAACATATTCATACATATGTATATATGTACATACATATGTATATCTTATATGGTCGGATGATTCCAGTTTGATTACCAGAACAATCTCTGCATCTCTTAAAATTTACAACAACATAAAACGCTAGGCGCATTAATTCTTTTTTAGAAAGTATATTTATATTTCGATTGGACTATAATCAACGCATCTGAAACAAGTTGTCCAACTTCTGTTTTCACGGTGGATTTGTTTGAATGCTCGTTCCACTTCAAACTTGTTGTCCAACTTCTATTTACACGATAGATTTCTTGTCTAACTTGTTTGAATGCTCAAAAGTTGGACGACAAATCCATCGTGAAAACAGCGCTTTAAAGGTAAGTCCATTAATTTATTTGTTTTCCCACACTAGTGCCAAAACATCTCTCCTGTCCCTTTTAGTCGCCTTTTACGACACGTCGGTAAATACGATGGCATTACTCTTGAACCATGCCACAGAGCAAATATCTTGACGGTTCAGTTCATATCCTTTAATTGGACGGATTGATTAATAATATGATATCGGATTTTGCCATCCGATCTTTTTCAATGCATTGCATTCAGCAATCGAGAATGTATTTCCGTTTTCAACTGTAGGCTTTCCTATGGATCCGTTAACGTATCCCCAAGCATCGGTTTTTTAGGGTTTTTTAGATTTTTCAAAAAACCCTTATGAAATTGATTTTGTCCGTCCGTCTGTCCGTCCGTCTGTTCACTCTCGCACTCGCGAACGGCTTAACCGATCGTCATGAAATTTGGTAGGAATGTGTAGATTGGTAACGGTCTTTGGCACGAAATACTTAAAAGTTGGTTGGGCAAAAATAACAGGGTGTTCCGGAGATTTAAAAATTTGTTCACTAAATAACTCGCGAACGTCTTAACCGATAGTAATGAAATTTGGTAGGAATGTGTAGAATCGTAACAGTCTTCATCACGAAATACTTAGACGTTGGTAGGACAAAGCTAACAGGGTGACCCGAAGATTGAAAAAGTCGACTTTTTTAGTTCTTATCGGGCTTGGACGTATGGATACTCAAATCAAAGAACTCGATGGGTACATTTCATATCAGTTGCTTCTTTCCAATTTGGAGTATGAATGAAAGGCGTTGTTAGCCTTTCATTCTGGAACGCGTTTATTTGGACCAATCCAAAAATAGATTTACAAGCAGCATTTCATTAATATTGTGCATAGTTCTTTTTTATTACCTATAAAATATACGTGCAAAATTATTCACTATGTATGTATCCAAAATCTAAAAAACCCTCGTATTGCGGGCGCAGCCCTCTGTACGCCGGTATTTTTTTTAATAAAGCTTCTTCTGCATTTTCCATGTATCGTAATTATCCTTACAAAGACCTCCATACGAGCTGAGTTCATGGTTCTTCGTGCTTATTTTGTGCAACTTTCAATATTAACTTTATCACTTCTTTTTATTATTCATTTAGTGACTTATTATTTTTTGTTAATTATATGAGCTGATCCTGGCCCATAACCTATTAAAGCTACAAAGCCAGCGCAATATCTTTTTTATATATGTTTATTACACCAGGATATTATCTAGTGCTCGCTTCGCTCGTGTTATTGGTTTCAATCCCAACTTGACACTAATTTGAATGCCAATCAACCTGCTAACTATAATTTATTGAGATCGACCTATCGATGGTGAAACCAAAGTGTATATGGAAAAACGCGATAGATTTCCGTCGGGGGTTAAGCGGTCAAGGCAATACAACAATAACATACTCGACCCCCTGACTGATTGATGGAACTGCACATGCCCTTCAACTACATATATTAGCGTGAGTTATCTCGAAAATCATTAATTAATAATTTGTTATTATACCTATTCATATATGTCAGCATCAGCACACTCATTTACTCAGTTTTCGCCAAGTGCACTAAAATGTGCGCACGCCACCTACACTGTTCATACTAACCCAGAAACCATCATACCTTCGGGTTGACGGTTGCCTCTGACCACTCTGTGCACTGATTGGGGAAGAAGTTCCAATTACGCTTTTGTGGTGAGTCCGGCAACACCTCAATCGTGCCGCTCCGCCGAAGGATTGCGGAGATATCGACGGATTTCCGAAGTAGTACGAAGCTAATTGTGAAATTGCTGTGACCAACATCCAGGATATAGGTATGTACGCAAAAACGTAGTCACCTTGAATACAATTTATCTGTATTTTATCCAATGACAACTAAATATTCCATACATACAAAATGGAATTTAGATTTACCGCCACTTCCTTTGAGACTTTCAAAATTTTCTCGGTCTATAAACCTTCCTCAGCGTAAAACGGATTAAACAAACAAAACAAAATCTGTTATGTGTCCTATCTTCCGTATAAAACGAAGCAATTTATCGTGAGGACAATCCTAAGAGTTCTTCCTATACTGGAAGTGACGTCATCAAGTGTTCCATGGTAGCCTACCCTACTACACATTTTGGACAGTGTTGCTTAATAGTGTGAAGCAGTGTTGTTTATGTATTTAACAGTTGAAGTAACCACCTCTAATAGTGTTAGAACTTCTCTGCAAAATCCTGACCTTAAACGTTTCAATAGAGAAAAAACATTTGTAGCAAGCGATAGCATCATCATTGGCTATAGTTATGACAGGCAGCGTACCCCAGTTAGAACAGAATCGACAATTCATCGATAACGAATCGAAGGCCTTCTACTAAGGAGAACTATGACTAAGTGAGAACTGGAATCGATCTTATTCCGAAGACTGTCGTTGATGTAGAATCACCACTGTGGTGAAAAAAATATTATTTTTTATTTTTTTCCTTTTTATTCTAATTTTTTTTATCTATTATTATTGTTTTACCTTATTTTAACTTAACCTTTTTACATTTTGCTTCTACTGGGAATCGAACCGGGCACCTATAGTTTCGTAGTCCTACGTGCTACACCTAAGCTATCTTAGGATTACTAACTTCGAGAATAAGTTAGTCGTTTTATTTTTTGACAATTTCAATCTAATTCAGAGACATTTAGATGAAAGTCATCGATATGTGATCGAAGACATTTCGATTAGATGGTATCTATGACAAATGGATAAAAAGTCATCGTTTTTGGATCGATTACTTACTTACCTTAAGCCGGTTCAATTTCATTTAGTACACTATAAAAATTTAAAGCGATTGAATCGAGTAGGCCGTTTCGGTGCAGTTTGGGAACGAACTTTTGAGGAGAATTTTATATATTAGATTGTACATATTATGACTTGAATGAATACTATAGTTTAAATAATAAACTCTAAAAGTTTTTGACCGGAGCAACACAATTTTCAGCAAAAATCATCTTCGACATAATGCGAATACGCGCACACTAAATTTAATGGCTGAACCTGCATTTTTTTCAAAAAGGTTTAAAATTAAAATTATTATAATAATTATAATTATAACTTATTTTTCAATAAAATTATAATTCTAATTCTAACTCGTATATGAGTAATATCTATATCTATACTTTCTATACTGATTATACAGGGTGTCCGGAAACTGCCGCATAAACGCACCGGATTATGATTCCTCAGTTGATTTCCAGCAAAAAAGTTGTATGGAACATACCCCCTCAGCTTAACCCTTTAGCTGCCACAGGCATTTGAAGATTTTTGAAAAAATCATTTTTTTGCAGGACTTAAGGTCTAATATCTCCAAAGCTTGACCAGCTAGAGTAGTGAAATAAAATGATTATTACAGCCAGCAAATTTACCAGTAAAGTAAAACTAACCGCACTAAAATCGGATAAGAGGTTTGGTTTTTACAGAGCTTCAAAGTCAAATTTGCGTGATTTGACCCAAAAACAATCTTTTTTTCCATCTCAATTTTCTCCAACTTCTGCCAAGGTGAGGTACTTGCACGATCCTTTTAAAAATTGGCGCATAGTCTTACGATCATATCTTTCTTACATCATTTTGATCTAGCTCCATTACTTCTAACAGTTTTTATACGTTGAGTGTAGAAAACTAGGGTTAATTTTAGCTCGAATTCAATACAATTCAATTCACACTGCCCCTAAAGATCTGCAATTGGTAAAATCTATTCAAAGTATGTCGAAATCGAGCCAAAATTAACCCTAGTTTTCTGCACTTATGGTACTAAAACTGTTAGAAATAATGGAGCTAGAATAAAATGATGTAAAAAAGATATGATCGTAGGACTATGCGTCAATTTTTAAAAGAATCGTACACCTCACCTTGGCAGAAGTTAGAGAAAATTGAGATGGAAAAAAAGATTGTTTTTGGGTAAAATCACGCAAATTTGACTTTGGAGCTCTGTAAAAACCAAACCTCTTATCCGATTTTAGTGTGGTTAGTTTCATTTTACAGGTAAATTTGTTGGCTGTAATAATCATTTTATTCCACTATTCTACCTGGTCTAGCTGTGGAGGTATTAGGCTTTAAGTCGTGCAAGAAAATGATTTTTTCAAAAATCTTTAAATGCCTGTGGCAGCTAAAGGGTTAAGCTGAGGGGGTATGTGCCGTACAACTTTTTGGCTGGAAATCAACTGAGGAATCATAATCCGGTGCGTTTATGCGGCAGTTTCCGGACACCCTGTATAAAATAGCTTATATGGGAATGTTTGTTTGTAACGGTTCGGCCTAAAAACTACTGGACCTCTCTTAAAGGTTTTTTTCCCAATCCCTGCATCTGTGACGGAAACGAGAATAAGATACTTATTTTTTTCCACTTTGGATGTGGAAATGCGTATTTTCTATTATGCTTAAAATTTGAGTAATTCGCTTAAGTCGTTTCGAATTTTGTTTCATCACGCATTTCACACCTTCTTCAGGTGTGGATACGGAAAAAGGACTCTTCCAATCATAAGGAGTAAGGAAGTCCAAATTTGATATTTATAGTGAAGATATCAAATATTGGAAATTGACGAAATTTGGTATCCTTTCACAATCGTTTCTTTAGGATGTTTTAGCAACCAAGTGGTATATAGATATTACGCATATACTCAAGTCGGAAAGAGAATAGGGATGAAATGAAGATTTAGAATCAAGAAAAATTAGTCAAACATGAAAAAAACATCTTCCATTTGCCAATGGAAGCACAAGTAAACATCAGCACCCACCAAACATCAACTCAATCGGATAAAACCAAGTGCACCTCCCATACAAAGTGCAATTTTACGTGGTTTTTGTTTGTGTCCTCAGATCATTTTTCTGTATCTCTTGCTGTTTTTGAAATAATCGCAAAAAAAAACCAAATACCCCCTATTCCCCCTTTGTTAAGGCTGCGAACCTTTAATCGGTGGGGACTTTTTTCCCATAATAATTTTTGCCGTTCGATGGCCATATTTTGGCTTAATTTGTTTCGGCTAATAACAAAATTTTCATTGTCACTACAATGCATAGTTTGCGCTCTCCTTTCGAATATAAATTTCTTAAAATCATCAAAAGGAATGAATTTGGCTCATTCTACAAATTCAGTTCTACACAAGAGTTCTCGTATCTATGTATGCATATGTATGTACATATATACATATGTAAATACGATTCATACCCTACTAGCCATGGCATAAGGAATGCATCGATGCCGGCATCATGAATCTCTGGATGAACCGAATCATTCCATTTGTTCTAGCCGAGGGACTAAATTCCCTTATATATTTTTCAAAGATATGGTGAACGACTGCATGAAGACCACGTGAACCCAAACATGACATTCCCTCATGATTTCATTAGAGAGGTACTGATGATAGATGCGGTGCGGATCATCAATGAATTCATCGGAAAGGAACTGATGAAAACTACGGAGAGTTTCACTGGCGAATTCATCATGCTGGAACTGATGACAAATTTAATGAATTTCCCCGAAGAGTTCATCAAGTTCGCCCTAATGAAGTAATCGTTGAATTTCATTCATGCGTTCTTAACATACGAAAAGGTCGATTATTTTCATTAAATTATTTCATGAGTAATTTGTTCATTTAGCACGCTCTGTGGCTCACTTGGTTGGGTCGCACTCTACGACGCTAGTAATTTAGACGTCCGGAGATCGAAACTCGGCGTGTTCCAAAATTTCCGTACATGTGCGGATAGGAAATATATAGTGCTTGCAACAAGCACTCCGAAGCAATGTAACGTTGACTCGAAATAGCCTATAAACGACTGAGTGAACGCACCATGCCCCACAACGGGTTACGGTACAGAGAAGAAGAAGAAGAATTTACTCATTTATTCAAATTACTCGATGCAGAGGCACACACTACGAAAGTCAACTTTAAAGTGGAAAAGGTTCCGCTATACAAAGAAAAATATAACCCATCGCATCGGCGCAAAATGACGACAAGGAAGCGAAACTGACCGAAATTTCAAGAAAATATCTCTCGATGAATTGGCACCGATTCTTCATCGAGACAGTCATCGGGTGATGGAGATTCAGTCGAAGTACATAAGCCAACGCGTGTGGATGAGACAGTGTTCACGAATACTACGACATTTTTTGCATTCCCCCGTCTCTTTGGATTTATCGTTCACCGATTGTGGCTAGCAGGGTACCTTTTGCGATGCCATAAATTTTCTCGTCTCATCGACATGATGACCCCGGGAATATGCGTCGTCGTGAAGTCGAGCTTAAGGCCGCTCGCACGATCCAATTTTTTTCCAACTTTTGATATTCAAACGAATTTGAAGACTAATCGTGCGTGTGAACAGAAGTTGGACGACTTGTTTGAGTTGGAGAGAATATTGTATCGTGCGAACAGCCTTCCAACTTGCGATAAGTGCGAGGGAAAAGTTTAATCAAACAAGTTGTCGTTGACGTGGACGCGGCATTACACAGCTTAATGTACGCGCTGGGTTAAGGGCATTATGAGCGTGAAAATTTGAAAAAAAAAACTTTGTTTTTTACTTGTGTTTTGATTGTGTGTGTGCAGGCTTGTAGGGATTGGACTATGATCTGTGTGTGATTTATGAATGATCTCTGAAATTATGAATGAAGGCTACGTGTACTCATACAATCCTAGTGGGAGAGAAATCCGGTTTCGGACAAGCACCTAATAGACTTTTCACATATGGCCGCAAGATCTCGGTAGATTATGTAATCCTGTATGCTGTTCACACTTTGGTCGTAATCTTGTTCCACGACTTGACAGTACAGTACAATCCGTCTAAATTAAAAATTCCGACAATTTCATGCATGAAACTGCTATTTATATTAATTTGTTAAAACAAGAAGCAGAATCTATCTTATAGGAATTAATGGTTTATGTTCGTCATCAAACTTTTGTGCACAAAACCATGTGCGAAGCGGAAAATGGATTAGATTACCTCTACTGTAGTATTATCAAATGCGAAGCTCACCACGCTTCACCATGATTTTGTAAAGATTTTCTCCGAGATTTTGGTTATTATTTCCGTTCAAAATCTATGAAAATGTATGGAAAATCTAGAAGATTTTCGCCTAGATTTTGTAAAATCTCAAGATTATGCAAAATCTTCTATAGTCTGTAAAGAGCTTAATGCTTGAAAGAGATTAGACGCGTTGAATCTGGCGAGGACAGCAGATTTCTAGGTAAAAAGATATGAAAGCGATATAAACATATGTATATGTATGTATTACACCTAGAAAATGAGCACCCTCAAACTGGTTGGCCGAACCCTTCGGTCAGGTTGCGGTTCGGCTGACCAGTGTTTTTAGCATCAGGGGGCGATCCTTTATCGAATAGAATAGGTTCGATCCGACAGTTCGGATACCCCATCGACCCGGCAAAATTGGTACTTTCAAACTGGTTGGTCGAACCCTTCGGTGAGGTTGCGGATCGGCTGACCAGTGTTTTTAGCACCAGGGAGTGACCCTCTGTCGAATAGAATAGGTTTGATCCGACAGTTCTGAAACCCCGAACACACTTAATTAATTAGCACCTTTAAACTGGTTGGCCGAGCCCTTCGGTCAGGTTGCGGTTCGGCTGGCCAGTGTTTTTAGCATCAGGGGGCGGTCCTTTATCGAATAGAATAGGTTCGATCCGACAGTTCTGATACCCCATCGACCCGTCAAAATTGGTACTTTCAAACTGGTTGGCCGAATTTTTGGGTCAGGTTGCCGTTCGGCTGACCAGTGCTTTTAGCACCATGGAGTGATCCTCTATCGAATAAAATAGGTTTGATCCGACAGTTCTGATACCCCATCGACCCGTCAAAATTGGTACTTTCGAACTGGTTGACTGAACCCTTCGGTCAGGTTGCAGTTCGGCTGACCAGTGTTTTTAGTATCAGGGAGTGACCCTCTATCGAATAGAATAGGTTTGATTCGACAGTTCTGAAACCCCATCGACCCGTCAAAATTGTTACTTTCAAACTGGTTGGCCGAACCTTTGGGTCAGGTTGCCGTTCGGCTGACCAGTGCTTTTAGCACCAGGGAGTGACCCTCTATCGAATAGAATAGGTTTGATCCGACAGTTCTGAAACCCCGAACGCACTTAATTAATTAGCACCTTTAAACTGGTTGGCCGAGCCCTTCGGTCAGGTTGCGGTTCGGCTGACCAGTGTTTTTAGCATGAGGGGGCGGTCCTTTATCGAATAGAATAGGTTTGATCCGACAGTTCTGATACCCCATCGACCCGTCCAAATTGGTACTTTCGAACTGGTTGGCCGAACCCTTCGGTCAGGTTGCGGTTCGGCTGACCAGTGTTTTTAGTATCAGGGAGTGACCCTCTATCGAATAGAATAGGTTCGATCCGACAGTTCTGATACCCCATCGACCCGTCAAAATTGTTACTTTCAAACTGGTTGGCCGAACCTTTGGGTCAGGTTGCCGTTCGGCTGACCAGTGCTTTTAGCACCAGGGAGTGACCCTCTATCGAATAGAATAGGTTTGATCCGACAGTTCTGAAACCCCGAACGCACTTAATTAATTAGCACCTTTAAACTGGTTGGCCGAGCCCTTCGGTCAGGTTGCGGTTCGGCTGACCATTGTTTTTAGTATCAGGGAGTGACCCTCTATCGAATAGAATAGGTTTGATTCGACAGTTCTGAAACCCCATCGACCCGTCAAACTTGTTACTTTCAAACTGGTTGGCCGAACCCTTCGGTCAGGTTCCGGTTCGGCTGACCAGTGTTTTTATCATCAGGGAGTGACCCTCTATCGAATAGAATAGTTTTGATCCGACAGTTCTGATACCCCATCGACCCGTCAAAATTGGTAATTTCGAACTGGTTGGCCGAACCCTTCGGTCAGGTTGCGCTTCGGCTGACCAACCGTTTCGATATCACCGTAACTAAACGCAACTTTTAAGATGGTTAATTTCCGACAGTTCGAAAACCCCGGTTTTTTACCATCACGGCTCGGACTAGTATAACAATACCTGTATTTTTTAACAACTTTGCATTTTGCAGTGCGCGTATTACTTGCTGCCTATCATGTAGTATGATTCGGAAGTTGTTCTTTTGCCCCGAAGAGTTACGCAAACGCTGGATTTGATCAACTGATATAGCAGAGCAGCATTGTAGTGTTTTAGTGCATAAGTCGACGATAGTGTTTATTTCATTTGTGTGATCAGTAGCTGGCATTTTCAATATTAAATGATTTGCAGTTGCATCTTTTTCAAGTTTTTTAATTTGCTTGGCTTGTTGTTCACATAAGTTGGTGATTTGCCGAATATTATCCGAAAGCAGTTCGTTTCGCTTTTCCAATTCTAAAATTTTTGTGAGTAAGTCTTGGATGTCGCTTTTCCTAACAACGTCCTTCAGTTTCTCCTCGAGTGTGTCATTCAATTTTTTATCAACAGTGTCAGCAAACAGTTCAATTAGCTCCAATTTATCCGCCGGTGTCATTTTGCTGGATGGCTTTTTAGAATTGGGCAAAGTCTCAGGCGACGTCGCCGCTAACGATCTTTTTGACATTTACGAGTGTGTACCTATCTTTGTTGCAATTTTTAAAGTCGATTAATTTGTAGTTACTTTTCTCGCCTTCGTTGTTCTTCAATTTCTCACTCGAGAGGAGTACGGCACGGAACGGTATAATGAGATTCACCACTAAATAATCACTTTATTCGTGAAAAAATAATTTATAATAATGCGCGAAATTAAAACACTGTGACTAGAACTAGATCTGTCAAATGTATATAATGTACTGCGGAAAGCGAGTTCGGCCTCGAAAGGGGAACAATTGCACGTCTAGAGTCATGGACTCATGTGGTGTATAGGCATTCTCCAAATTGGCTATTCCCATGGTCCAGATGTTGTCTATTGCAGCAGTCTTGCTTTCCTGAAGCCTCGCCTCTCGAGTGTTGCTATTCTCAAATCAAATCATTCTGTTTACTGCTTTGAAGAGATTTTTGACCATGGCTGCTTTATACATATAGAAGCAAATGTGTTTCGCTGCATAATTTTTTTAGAGGCTCCGAATTCGACTGTCGAATTGAAAGTCCCACCATATAAGCGTGAAATTCATTGAGTGTCAAGGGATTCCATTGCCTTGGTTATGCATTTGAGTTTTTAGAAATCCACTTTGCTGCGCTTTCATTCCTCTTCCGGTTTGTCTCGCGGATAATGATATAAACGATCTTATCAGTAATTATTGACTTGAATATTCCCAAAGGATCTGCAACATTTCCAGGAGCAGGCCCTGGACGACGTTTAGTATACGAGGTTATGACCTCGAATGCGGCCACAAACGGATGGATCAGCGTACCATTTGTGACTCCAGGAAATAAAATGAGGCCTTTCATTGGGAGTTTCACAGGCTGTAGGGTTTTCGAACAGGTCATCATCGTCCGATGAATCTGAAATATACTCATCATCGCGGTCCTCGTCGGCAAAAGGATCATCTTCATCATCTTGCTCCAAATATCCGGCCAAATTCTCCACGGCTGCATCCTGGTCACTGGCACCCATGCTTTGAAAAGCGGTTCGCCGGTTATCAGCAGGTCTATTTTATCCCAAGCACTAATTTTTCCGATACTTGTTACTTTCTTACAACGACTTTGATATTGAGGGAGTTTTAGCGCTATGATGCATTGAACTAGTAGCAAGACGAAGTAATCTTTATATCTAAATCACAAGAACGTCCCAGAATCGATTCTTAGGAACAAAATTGAATTGGTAAAATCCCATGTATACCTATTCCGGACATACTAATAAAAAAAAGTTACCACTGATTACAAGAAAGTGTAGCGAATGATTTTTGTTTTTATTACCCTTTTCAATTGAGTTTGGCAGAACCTAAAGGCCTTTACCAACAAATGAAATTAAAAACTTATTATCGTTATCATTTCCACTGAATTCGCAAATAACGTGTATACAATTGCTTTTAATACATGAAGGTCCCAGTGGACCTAATTGGGCTTCACCGCCATATATCACTTTAGCCAGTTGGTTATATGATGGAAAATTTCAAGGAAACAATTCGAAACACATTGCCTTTGCTTCTAAACATATTGATTGGAGAAGTCAAGGGAGCTGAGCCGGTTCGATTGAACCATATTCAAATGGCTCAAAGTCGAAAACGCTATAGGTCCCCAGGGACCTTGTTGGTCATCTAAAGGAGGTATTACACTATCAAATAAAGTTTGATCAATGACGCAAAAAGTTTGTCCCACTAGTGTAATAGCAAAATAAATGACCAAAAATGTGTTTGACCAAAAATGAATGACAATCGTGGTCATTCATTTCGGGTCAAACATATGACTTTAGTGTAATAACAAAACACAGCCTTGGTCAAATTTATTTTGCAGTTTTTGGTCATACGGTCATTCAAAAATTACGAGTTTTTGGTGTGACCCATGGTGGTCAAACGATATGATTCGATTGGGTGCATTCAATGATCAATATAAAAAATAGCGACAATTTATACTTTTGTGCAAACTTCAATCATTTTCTCGAATTTTTCTGGTTGTAAAAGTTTTTTTTCTCAACACGGTGGAACCTCTTGGCTATAGTGTCAACAATAAAATAAATAAATAAATAATAATTAGTAATCCACGATTTATAAATGAATTTATCTTTTTTTCTGGTGGAAACACAGTACATATTTCCCATTTAAAAATGTAGAAAAAATTTAAAGAAGGGCGAAAAATATTGATTTATTTGTAAATTTGGTTTTACCTTTAGGCAACTGTTAGATATTGTATCTTTACTACTAGATATTGACAATAAATCGGAGATATGAAACTATCGCTGTTTCTTTTAAAGTCACGATAGAAACGTTCCCGTTCAGGGTGGCAGTTTGATTTTGTACATGGCCGAACGGACTCACAATAAATGACTTGAAACTAGTGGCGATCCTACATAAGATTTTGGGGGTTCCCACCTCTCAGAAACACGCACCGCAACTTCAAAAGCACAATGTCCAAGTTTCGAGCCAGGCATACGAGTAATCTGTAGCAACTTAACTGACAGTTTCTTCTGTTTCTTCTTTCACAAAAATTATCATGTATTTACTTTTAGAATTTTATTATGAACCAAGGCTGATCATTGGACAAAGATTGATTGTAGGGACTCTCAGGTGAGAAGTAGGACAACTGAAACTAATCTCCGGTGTTTCTCAATTTTTCCAGTAGCTTGAGATCCGCAGTCAATTTTGAATTTGTCTCTCCGCAATTTTAGATGATACGTGACTAAAAGATTATATTTTTTTAGAAATAAAAGAGGACCATATTATTCAAGCTACAAACGAGAATGCGGAGAACATTTTTTGAAGGTTCAAAAATCTGATGGTTCCTTTAACTCTCACGATAATTTCCCAGTGTTCTTTAGTATAAACTCAGTGATTTGGATGCACTGAGTAGTTATAAAATATGAGCACCGTCAACCTTATTCCTAAGTCCCTTTCGAAATATTCGTGAGTACTCCCCTGCATGAAACACACAGAAATTTTGTTAAAAGAGGTAGCTGCTACTCAAATTTTTCTTAGTTCTCCATACACCCCTTTTTGATTCTAACATTCTTTTCATTCTCCCGGTCTTCTTAAATTTTAAAGAGCATTTTAAATAGCAAGAGGCAAGATTACGCCTTCAAGCAAAACATTAAACTGATTTTTTACAGAACAAACATTTATTCAACTAAACATCTTTGCAAATTCGATAAAGAAATGAAACAATGCACAATAACCACTCTAAATACATATTGGAGCTAAGTTAGCTTTGGTCATTTTTTTCTGAAACGGTCATACTAGTGTGATAGGTAAATTTGCATCGGTCAAACAACTGACTTGAAACCTGACTGACTACGTCATTGGCCAAACCAATTGGTCATTTGTTTGTCCCATAGTGTAATAGGTCTCGAAAAATACTTTTGGTCATTGCAAAAGTTGGACAAATTTTGTGTGACCCACTGGACAAACTTTATTTGATAGTGTAATACCACCTTAAGGGTTAATGAGCTTTCCAAAACTCGCCTAAGTGTATGCAATCCCAATTATTTTCTAGTACGTTTTCCAATGACTAGCAAAAATGAAATTTTGAAATGAAAAGCTCTAAGGTATAGTTTACATGCAACACACAAGTGTGTGCAAAAAATATAGTTTTTGTTTGTAAATTCATTTTAAAAATGTTGTTCGTCGAATTCTTATTCTAACAAAATTATGATTCCTACATAAAAATATGTTTTCATTAAAAAATTACATGTTAACTTCTGCGTTTGTAAAGTGAAAACGGGGCTTTAATATTTTTGAGCAATGTTTTGAAATTAAAGGCAATGCCTACGTGATAATTTGAAATTTAACCTGGATGCTACTCTCGATAGTTTTTTTTTGCGCGTCTGGGTTAGCAAACCTGCCCCCGATGTAAAAAACACGGCCAAAATTAGTTTTTAATAAATAGATGTTCATACATATGTAAATACAAATATTTCATTTTCAACAATTGGCGACGAGGGTAAAACCTACATATATTACAAATGGACAAAGAACAGTTCGAAGCATTCATGCGATACCGCCTAATCAAAATTCCGTCAACTTAATATCCCGCCATTTCAATAACCCGCTAGTTCAAAATATCCATTAGCGGGATTTTTAAATAGCGGAGTTTTTAGAGGGCGGGATTTTGTTATGGCGGGATTTTATAGTGGCGCTATTTTGAAGTGGCGGGATTTAGTAATGTCGGGATCATGTAGAACGGGATTATTTGTAAAAAGCGGGATTATGAACGGGCGGGATTTTGTTTTTCGGAATTATGTGGGTATCCCAAAATTGTTTCGAAATAAAATACATATGTGTTTCTTATCTCGCAAACTATATTACATATTATTATTTCTTACACATAATTTAAGAGTTTTATTTGAAGACAGTTCACAAAAAAGGGGCCCTCAATTGTTTTATGCCTAGGGGCCCAAAAGGGACTTAACCCTTAAATGCATGGGGTCTAAACCCCTTATCGTAACTGACCTCCCCTTATGTAAAATCGGTCACTGAACACGGAACCAGCCTTTATTTCCCAGGAAATAGCCCGTTTCCCCAGAAAATCGAAAATAGTAGAATTTGCATTGTGTACCAAATATGGTACGCCATGCATCCAGGCCATATGTTGTAAATGAAAGACATTTTTCTAATTTTATTTAATCTGCCTCTTACTTTAATAGGAAAAGTGTAAAAAAGAAAGAAATTATAGTGGAAACTCGATATAATGAACTCTTCTTCATTAATGGAAAGGTTGTCATTTCTATAGAAAATCAGAAATATTCAGTTTTTTTTTAAAAGGGAGCTCGCGTAGGTGCGTGATTAGTTTCCTATTCCTTATTGAAATTTGTATCGATGCCTATTTAGGATATATCCTGGAAGTTACTACCCCTACATCCCTTACAAACCTAAATTTAGCCATATCTTTTGATAGAGTGTCGCGAAAAACTTCAAATATGTGTCAAGTGGTAGCTGTTGGATGTCCTTATAAAATAATAAAAGAGTATATCCCTTCATCCCCTACAAAAAAATCATGGAATTGTTTATTTTGGGCTTTGCGTGCCGTCTACCTCTGTACATGGAAATAGGGTATGTATAGGGTACTCATCATCATGCTAACAGCGCGATTAGAAATCGTTCTCGTTACAGAAATATATAAATCTTTTATATAATAGTCCGTTATAAACATGTTCCACTGTTAAACGTATATCTCGAGACTTTTTTTTTCAGTATACTTGCCAGTTAAAAAGACTGGGATTATAAGAAGCAGCTACAGAAACGCTAAACCCTGACCGGTGTGCTATAGAGAACAAAACGATAAAAGCGATTCTTCTAAATCAACTATGACCCCTCCGTTTCCTTGGATCCTGAACAGGACTGATTAACCTAGCTTTCATAAAAAATTGCAGTAAATGTCCTGGAAAAATGGATCAGTGACATAATTTGTATGAAAATTTAGGTTATTTGGACCTGCTCTGGGCCTAATATAACGCACCATCATGTTGAAAAAGCTGATAATTAAAATTTTACGAACATATCCTACCCTATCCAAGACTAAAGGAGCATAATTTCATCAACTAAGAACGATCGGAATGTATGTATAGATATTTCTGAATATACGTCAATGCATGGTCTACCATATATGGTACCTTGCAAAATTTATGCAAACAATACCTTTGGTGACTTTTTTTTGGTCAAACTCTCAAAAGAATCTCAAGAAAACATACCAATTTACTCACCAGTATTTTTTCCTTTTCAAAATAACGGTAAATTTCGCCAATTTTTTTTAGCTCTAAAGAATAGCTTTTAAAATTTCACAAAAAATAACGTTCGTCCACTTTGACGACGCGACGCGACCACAGTGGGGCGGTAGAGTATTGGAGAGCTTTTGTGAATGATTCATCGCATAGTAAACATTTTGAAGTTTGTTTTTACAAAAAACTTCGGACCGATATCTGTCACAGTAAGAAATGAGCGACTCTCAAAGTGTAGAGAATTGATTTTGCAGTTTTTGCGCATTTTCCATAATCAATTTTCAATGAAAACCCTGACTATAAATTCGCATAAAACTTTGTTATATGATTTTATTTTCAATTTTTAGTTTATAATAAAAATGTTAGCATAAAAAAAGTAATAAAAAAATTGGGAGAAAAATAAAATTTCATTTTAATCATTGAAGGTCAAATTGACCCTAACTGGATTTTTCACATTGAGTTTTAACAACTACCTCCACGTGCCTCCAAGGGTCTGTTATCTGTTTATGCTACATTATTCCAGAAAGTGTCAAGATTACTAATATGTAAGAACCATAACCCCATAGAGCCCCAGGCTACTTTTATAACCGATTTTGATATGTCATGTTTTCGAAGTTAAAGTAAAAAATGTAAATGTCCAAAAATGGTAATATCCCATTTTATTTTTTGGTCTAGGGTATAATTTATCAAAATAAGTCAATTGTATTATATGTCGTTGCAAAGATAACTTTGTGTAGTTTCATGTCTCCTCGAACCATTTTGCTGTAGCTTTTACGGTTTTTTGAAATAATTAAGAAAAAGTAAAAAATGATCCCCTCTCCCTTACTAATATCATATACAAATAATACATATATGTCCAAAGCTCACTCAAAATCGGGTACACATTTTTTTGGCCATGTAGTCCGATCGGCACCCAATGTCACAAATACGACAATACAGATACACGTATACAGGCTATTAAAGCTATTTGCTCTTTTGCTACACAGTTCAAGTTGAAGAGAGTTTAGATACTCTGCCAGAGCAGGTTTTCGTACATTTGTCGACTTCATGAGTGTATCTTCTTCCACTGTCCCATGCCATGGGTCGGGGTGGCTTACGCAAAAGTATCTGCGCCTGCGAAAACTGCGTATTGAAAAAAGATGAAAGATGATTTGATCACAATGCATTTCTTGAGGTTGCGGAACAGGTAGCCATGCGTTCATTGACCTCATTAGTGCATTTCGTAAGTTGCATGCCGCGCTGTTAATGCAATGTGGTGGTAGCATGCGGTAGAGTGAGTGGATTTAGTTTAGTGCAGGAGAAGGTAACACAACTTCCATACACATTTGAAAAGAGTTATATTTCTATACAGAACATCAACTGAAAATTTGTATGCAGGTTCTTCTGTCTGGTTCTGTACTCGATTCAATTAGAGGGATATGAGAACGAGAATGAGTTGAGTATTGATCAAAAAAAAATAAGATATTTGATCGGCAAAAATCGTATATCGCTGGATTTTTGCAGGATGGTTGGTGATGCTGATGGCGTCCTGATTATGGAAAAAAAAACTCCCCAACGATTGGAGGGCTCCAACCTTGGAAAAAGGGGATAGGGGAGTATTTTTTTACTTTTTAGCAAACATTTCAAAACCGACAAAATACATATACAGAAAAATGGTCTGAGAACGAAAAAAAAACACATAAAATTACCCTTGCAATTGTATATAATACATTAGGATTTTAGTGAAAAATTTGTCGCTAGACTAAAAAATAAATTAGAATATTTTCATTTTAGACTCTTTTAAAAACCTCCATAGCTCTGAAAACGCAAGTACGCCTCCCTCCTTTTCAAGGCTGCAAACCTATAATCTGTTGGGACTCCCCATAATCAGGAGGCCATCCCCAAAAATCCATCAATGTAAGATTTTTGTCGTTCGACGTCCATATTTTTTTTTCTTCGGCTATAATAAGATCATATTGATTAAATTGTTTGAAACAAATCAGAATGCCCACTTTAGTATGAAAGTTTGTTAACGAAATTTGTATCAGAAGTCTGAAAACGCAAAAGTCTCTATTGGAGAGTAAGGAATATATGAATTTCAATTTTGGATTGATTTTCATATACTTTGAATAAATTTTACCAAATTGCAGATCTTTAGGGGCAGTTTCAATTGAATTGAAATAGAGCTAAAATTAACCCTAGTTTTCTGCACTTAAAGGTCCATCTAGATTAGTCGCCAAATGGCGACACGTACAGCCAAATGGCTGTTGTAATTCCATCCAAACTAGTCGCCATTTGGCTATGCGTCCAGTTTTGATATTCAATATGGCAACTCAACCAACCGCTTGTCAATTTCAAAGTGACAATTTTACAACTTTTGTTCGATCTTTTGTGTGAAATTGAATAAATATTGAATGGCCATGTAATAATTCAAACGCGCAGAGTCCGATTTTGATAATTAAATTTTAAAAAATCACCAAAATGAAATTTTCGTTATGTCATTTCCTGTCTCCATTTGGCTGCTACAGTGTGGCTGCTAAGGAGCAGCCAAATGGCTGCACGTGATGCCAGTTTTTGGACGCGCAGCCATTTGGCTGCTAATCTAGATGGACCGCAAGGCATTAAAACTGTTAGAAATAACAAAGTTAAAATAAAATGATGTAAGAAAGAAATGATCTTTAGACTATGCGCCAATTTTTAAATGAATCGTACAAGCACCTCACCTTGGCAGAAGTTGGAGAAAATTGAGATGGAAAAATATTTTGTTATTGGGTCAAATCACAAAAATTTGACTTTGAAGTTCCGTAAAAACCAAACCTCTTATCCGATTTTAGTGCGGTTAGTTTAATTTTTTGGGTAATAATCATCTGTACCTAATAATCATCTTATTTTGCTATGCTACCTGGTCTAGCTTTTGAGATAACGACGTTTTAGTCGTAAAAGAAAATGATTTTTTCAAAAATCTTCAAATGCCTGTGGCAGCTAAAAGGTTAAGCTAAGAGGGTATGTTCCGTACAACTTTTTTGCTGGAAATCACAAGAGGAAGCACAATCCGGTTCGTTTATGCGGCAGTTTCCGGGCACCCTGTATATTTTCTTAACTTACAACTAATAAAAAAAAAGCTATCGGAAAATTGGTTTTGATACCGAAATTTATACTTTTAGGCCCGTATTTATAGACATATGTATGTCCCTTAACTCAAGGCGACCTTTAGTCAAGTATGCCAAAATTCAAAAATTAGATGTCATTTCCAGTAGTTTTTCATTGAAATAATTTATATTTAGAAGTCAATGCATCCTTGATTTAAGGCGAAACTCAAGGAGACCTTAAGCTTTTAATACAAGTGTAATATAATAATAACTCAAGGTAGGTAACTAGCTACATTGACTTCAAGTGAGGTTGACTATTGCAAAATTTCAAAGTGTCCTTGAAATCGCCTTAAGTCAAGGATGCATTGTCTCGAGAAAATAAATTATTTCAATGAAAACTACTGGAAATGGCATTTATTTTAAGGTAAGGTATGTTTATAAATACGGGCTTTCGTTTTGGCTAATTCTTGCTATGCTTGTTGCGGCCGGCATATCAAGAAACAATACTATGTATACTATAAATTGAAAAATCTAGAGCTGTCTAGACGGGATCGCATAAATGCAAATTTAGAGAAGGTATTCAATAAAGTGGTCGCAACATGTAGGAACAGCTTCTTCCAAAAATAATATGTGCAAAATTTGAACTTCCTTTATTCTGTCACAAGTTATGGAGTGAGTAAAATGCCCGAAGGGACTAACAAAGAAGGTATTTTTTCAGAAACTCCATGTCTTTGACCCTAAAACTCACCTACATTTATATTAATTATCGTCTCCAATAGAGACTTTTCATTTTGACATCGGCTCAGATAATCTGAACCTCAAAATATAGATGCACGTGCCACAGACGAATTTTAAATGGTCCACTTATCTTGCGCGCGCCGCGCCGCGGTGCCATACATCGCACACGGAAGTCGCAGGCAATGGCAAGCGATGAGTGATTCTTAAAAGATACTATAAAAAGAGTCTCTTGACTCTCTTGAACTGGAAAACGTTATCTCAAATTCACACGCACACAGGCTCATGCGATTCACTTGAAAGCTCTAGGAAATTTCAGATACATTTTCATAGGAACAACATTTTGTACCAATTTGGACATATATGTATTATTTGTATATGCTAATATGTAAGAACCATAACCCCATAGAGCCCCAGGCTACTTTTATAACCGATTTTGTTATGTCATGTTTTTTCGGAGGGTCCCTCAGCTCACTGACTGGCCTGGATATTCAGAAACACTCAGGGAGCACCTGCAGCACATAGACAGGAAGGCCCCTGGGTGGATGAGCTTAGAAAGGCTAGTCGACGATACTACCAAGGCAATTGTATCTTCCTATGAAGAAAATTGCCCTATAAGGATAATTAAAGACAAGAAGTGTGTATCGTGGTGGAACAATGATCTTGCTCACCTCCGAAAAAACATGAGGAAATTATTTAATCGGGCCATGCGTAACGGAGACTGGGACGTATATTGTTCCACCCTGACAGAATATAATAAGACGATTAGGAAAGCGAAACGGCGTAGCTGGATGACCTTCTGCGACAATGTCAACAGCACCACAAAAGCGGCTAGGCTGCATAAGGTGCTGGCGAAAAATGGGGCTAATGCGATCAGCACACTCAAAAGGCCGAATGGCACAATCACTGTAAACTCGAGTGACACAGGTATACTGCTCCTGGAAATTCATTTCCCAGGATGCAGATTAAACCAGACCGCTTTCCCACACTGCCGTACTTCCAATAGGTCCAACCAGTCCGATTGGAGGGCAGCACGGGCTATATTTACTTATGATAAGGTTGGATGGGCGATTGGGACCTTTGATCCCTTCAAATCGCCTAGTATAGATGGCATCTTTCCAGCGCTATTACAGAAGGCGCAGGAAGAGTTGATCCCATTCCTATTCAATATATATAGAAGTAGTTACGCGTTAGGTTATATCCCAACAGCTTGGAGATCAGTGAGGGTGGTCTTCATTCCCAAAGTGGGAAAAAGGTCGACAGACGATCCGAAATCGTATCGACCAATCATTTTAACCTGGTTCCTCATGAAAGCAATGGAGAAGATACTAGACGCACATCAAGAGACGCGAGAGCGTTATCGCCCGCCAAAGGAAAAAAACGAAAGCGAACAAGTCTATGATTACCGGAGACAACTTGCTTTTTTGTTTGACAGGGCTACAGCCTTCCAGGCAACATTCGGCAAAAAATTTTGTTTATGAAAATATTCCACACATCCTGTTCTAGTGCCTTTCCAAAAAAATCTTCGATTGGCACAATAACGGGTAAGATATATGCAATAAACGGTGAAATTTTCACCCTCACAGACTTAAACGAGTAACCCAATTTCAGACTGGAGTCTACAGTTGCAGAAAGACTTGCTTCTACTGTCTCTCTCGGTGATGGGATTTTTATGAAATTTGGAATGAGTGATCATCTGGTGGTCCTTCTAAATAATCAATGTCTTCCATTTAGATAAGTTGATGGAATAATGGTAAATTAATGGGTAAAGTTAATAAAAGATTGCCAACAATTGCGTCTTTCGGCTCATCGCATTGACAAATTTTAAAACACACTGCGACATTAGGATATTGGGACACTGGGAGACTAGGATCTTGGGGCAGTGGGATATTAGGAAATTGGGACATTAGGGTCTTGGGACATTAGGACATTAAGACCAATGTCCAATGTCAATGTCTGTAACGTGGGGCATTGGGACATCGGGATATTGGGACAATGGGACATTGGAGCATTGGGATATTGGGACATTGGGATATTGAGACATTGGGGCACTGGGATATTAGGATGTTGGGACATTAGACCTTGGACAATAGAACAATCGGACATTGGGAAACTGGTACATAGGAACATTGGGCCACTGAGACATCGGGATATTGTGACATTGGGACATCATGATATTGGGACATTATATTAGGTCATTGGGACATTAGGATCTTGGGTCATTAGGACATTGGGACATTGAGACATTACCACATTAGGACTTTCGGATAATGGGACATTAGGCACACTGGGGAAACTGCGACGTGGTGACATTGGGCCACTGGAACATCGGGATATTGGGACACTGGGACATTGTGATATTAGGACATTCGGACATTGGAACATTGGGATATTGGAACATTGTGACATTGGAGCCGTGGGATATTGGGACATTTGGACACTGGGCGATGGGACATGGGGGCACTGGGATATTAGGACATTGGGACATTATGACTTTGGGACAATCGGACATTGGGACACAGGTACAGAGTGGTATTGGGCCACTGAGACATCGGGATGTTGTGGCATTGGGGCACTGGGATATAAGGACATGTGGACATTCATATCTTGGGTCTTCAGGACATTGGAATATTAGGGCATTAGGTACACTGAGAAAACTGGGACGTGGGAACATTGAGCCACTGGGACATTAGGGCACTGAGATACAGGGACATGGGGGCACTGGGATATTATGACATTGGGATATTTTGACCTTGAGATAAGAGGACAATCGTACATTGGGACACTGGCACATAGGGACACTGGCACATAGGGATATTGGGCTACTGAGACATCGGGATATTGGGACACCGGGATATTGAAACATTGGGGCACTACGATATTAGGACATTAGAACATTGAGACATTAGGACGTTGGAACATTGAGAAGTTATGACAATGGGACATTTTTACATTTGGACATTAGGATATTAGGCATACTGAGAAAACTGGGACGTGAAGACATTGGGATATTGGAATATTGAATATTGGGACATTGGGAAATTGGGACATTACGATATTGGGACATTGGGGCATTAGGACATTAGGACATTGTGACGTTGGGACATTTGGATACTGGGAAATTAGGTACACTGGGGAAATTGGGACAGTGCGACAGTGGTACTTTCGGATATTAGGCTATTGGGACCTTAGGGCACTTGGTATACTGCGACTTTGGGACACTGGCCACTTGGACATTGGTATATAGGAACATCGGGATATTGGGATATTGGGACATTGGGATGTTGGGATATTGGGGCATTTGCACATTGGGACATAAGGACATTAGGAAATTGGGACACTGGGACATCAGGATCCCAAAACAAAAATATTAGTTGGCTATTTAAGTATGCAAAAATATATGATATCTGACCAAAAACAACAAAGTTGTAAAATTTACCCTGCCAAAGAAAAATCCATCTGCCGCAAAAAGAATACATATCACTCCAATGCGCCACTCATATGTAATTTTGTTTTAGGTGTAAATGCTGGATGTAATTTTGGTTTAGGTGTAAATGCTGGAGAAGTTTAAATGTACTGGACTACTTCTTAAGGTAATTTGGTGGGAGCATTAACATATAATTCAGTGCCACTTTGGCGGCTCCCACCACATTACTTTAGGAAGTAGTTCTCTACATTTAAACTTTTTCAGCATTTACACCTAAAACAAAATTACATCCAGCATCTATACCTAAAACAAAATTACATATGAGCGGCGGATTGGAGTGATATGAATTCTTTTTGCGGCAGATGAATTTTTCTTTGGCGGGGTAAATTTTACAACTTTGTTGTTTTTGGTCAGTATAAGGAGTACGCTTCTTAAGACGAGTCCGCTGCACCCCAGTCAATTTGCCTACCAACCAGGCAGATCGACTGAATCTGCACTTCACACCCTAGTGGACGAAATCGAAGTGGCCATATCAAAAAAAGAGATGGCACTTTGTGCATTCCTGGATATAGAAGGGGCCTCGGACAATACGTCCTTCGAGTCCATCGGTACGGCGCTAAGAACAAAAGGGGCAGATGTGACAATGATTACCTGGGTGCAACGCATGCTTTCATCGAGGAACATTTATACCAGCATCGGAGGGTCCACCCTCTCCGCCTTAGCCACACGTGGCTGCCCACAAGGAGGGGTACTGTCCCCCCTTCTGTAGTGTTTAGTTGTTGATGGACTGCTGTGGAGACTAACCTTAGAGAGTGTCTCCACCCAAGGATACGCAGACGACCTGGTTATCATGGTTAAGGGCAAATTTGAGGAAGTCCTACCCCATGTACTCCACACCGCCCTGCGAATAGTTCAAGATTGGTGCACGGAGAGTGGTCTACGGGTCAACCCGTCCAAGACCACGGTGGTTCCTTTCAGTAGGAGCAGGACAACAAGAACCCTGAGTTGTCCTACTATGTACAACTCCAAATTAAAATGGCAAACCAAGTCAAATATTTAGGAGTCACTCTTGATAGCAAATTACTCTGGGATGACCACCTGAAATCGGTCACGGAGAAGGCGGTGATATGGACCTGCAGCGGTTATGTAGGTACGACCTGGGGAATTAAACCACATTTAATTCTGTGGATTTACAAGACAGTTGTTAGACCTATAGTGGAGTATGGGGCGGTGGTATGGTGGAAAAGGGCTTCAACTAGCACTGGTAAGTCGGATCTAGGTAAGGTCCAGAGGCTTGCCTGTCTAATTATCACTGGAGCTATTGTTTCATGCCCCACCGCTGCCCTGGAGGTTCTTCTTAACCTAACTCCACTACACATTCACATTGAAGCGTCGGCAAGGCTGGCTGTTGGTAGGCTCAGGGCCTTCAGCACGACAGTCAATTTTAGCCATGATCAACTAGGATGGTTACAAGGCAGCAATACCCTCTGCCTACCTTCGGACTACCTAGTTAAGACATTACGCTTCAACGCGTCCTTTAAATCAGCAATCTGGGCGAGGGAAAGTTGGACGGATATGTTCAGGTCCCTTCACCCCGACATGTGGACATTCATATCTTGGGTCTTCAGGACATTGGAATATTAGGGCATTAGGTACACTGAGAAAACTGGGACGTGGGAACATTGAGCCACTGGGACATTAGGGCACTGAGATACAGGGACATGGGGGCACTGGGATATTATGACATTGGGATATTTTGACCTTGAGATAAGAGGACAATCGTACATTGGGACACTGGCACATAGGGATATTGGGCTACTGAGACATCGGGATATTGGGACACCGGGATATTGAAACATTGGGGCACTGCGATATTAGGACATTAGAACATTGAGACATTAGGACGTTGGAACATTGAGAAGTTATGACAATGGGACATTTTTACATTTGGACATTAGGATATTAGGCATACTGATAAAACTGGGACGTGAAGACATTGGGATATTGGAATATTGGAATATTGGGACATTGGGAAATTGGGACATTACGATATTGGGACATTGGGGCATTAGGACATTAGGACATTGTGACGTTGGGACATTTGGATACTGGGAAATTAGGTACACTGGGGAAATTGGGACAGTGCGACAGTGGTACTTTCGGATATTAGGCTATTGGGACCTTAGGGCACTTGGTATACTGCGACTTTGGGACACTGGCCACTTGGACATTGGTATATAGGGACATCGGGATATTGGGATATTGGGACATTGGGATGTTGGGATATTGGGGCATTTGCACATTGGGACATAAGGACATTAGGAAATTGGGACACTGGGACATCAGGATCCCAAAACAAAAATATTAGTTGGCTATTTAAGTATGCAAAAATATATGATATCTGACCAAAAACAACAAAGTTGTAAAATTTACCCTGCCAAAGAAAAATCCATCTGCCGCAAAAAGAATACATATCACTCCAATGCGCCACTCATATGTAATTTTGTTTTAGGTGTAAATGCTGGATGTAATTTTGGTTTAGGTGTAAATGCTGGAGAAGTTTAAATGTACTGGACTACTTCTTAAGGTAATTTGGTGGGAGCATTAACATATAATTCAGTGCCACTTTGGCGGCTCCCACCACATTACTTTAGGAAGTAGTTCTCTACATTTAAACTTTTTCAGCATTTACACCTAAAACAAAATTACATCCAGCATCTATACCTAAAACAAAATTACATATGAGCGGCGGATTGGAGTGATATGAATTCTTTTTGCGGCAGATGAATTTTTCTTTGGCGGGGTAAATTTTACAACTTTGTTGTTTTTGGTCAGTATAAGGAGTACGCTTCTTAAGACGAGTCCGCTGCACCCCAGTCAATTTGCCTACCAACCAGGCAGATCGACTGAATCTGCACTTCACACCCTAGTGGACGAAATCGAAGTGGCCATATCAAAAAAAGAGATGGCACTTTGTGCATTCCTGGATATAGAAGGGGCCTCGGACAATACGTCCTTCGAGTCCATCGGTACGGCGCTAAGAACAAAAGGGGCAGATGTGACAATGATTACCTGGGTGCAACGCATGCTTTCATCGAGGAACATTTATACCAGCATCGGAGGGTCCACCCTCTCCGCCTTAGCCACACGTGGCTGCCCACAAGGAGGGGTACTGTCCCCCCTTCTGTAGTGTTTAGTTGTTGATGGACTGCTGTGGAGACTAACCTTAGAGAGTGTCTCCACCCAAGGATACGCAGACGACCTGGTTATCATGGTTAAGGGCAAATTTGAGGAAGTCCTACCCCATGTACTCCACACCGCCCTGCGAATAGTTCAAGATTGGTGCACGGAGAGTGGTCTACGGGTCAACCCGTCCAAGACCACGGTGGTTCCTTTCAGTAGGAGCAGGACAACAAGAACCCTGAGTTGTCCTACTATGTACAACTCCAAATTAAAATGGCAAACCAAGTCAAATATTTAGGAGTCACTCTTGATAGCAAATTACTCTGGGATGACCACCTGAAATCGGTCACGGAGAAGGCGGTGATATGGACCTGCAGCGGTTATGTAGGTACGACCTGGGGAATTAAACCACATTTAATTCTGTGGATTTACAAGACAGTTGTTAGACCTATAGTGGAGTATGGGGCGGTGGTATGGTGGAAAAGGGCTTCAACTAGCACTGGTAAGTCGGATCTAGGTAAGGTCCAGAGGCTTGCCTGTCTAATTATCACTGGAGCTATTGTTTCATGCCCCACCGCTGCCCTGGAGGTTCTTCTTAACCTAACTCCACTACACATTCACATTGAAGCGTCGGCAAGGCTGGCTGTTGGTAGGCTCAGGGCCTTCAGCACGACAGTCAATTTTAGCCATGATCAACTAGGATGGTTACAAGGCAGCAATACCCTCTGCCTACCTTCGGACTACCTAGTTAAGACATTACGCTTCAACGCGTCCTTTAAATCAGCAATCTGGGCGAGGGAAAGTTGGACGGATATGTTCAGGTCCCTTCACCCCGACATGTGGACATTCATATCTTGGGTCTTCAGGACATTGGAATATTAGGGCATTAGGTACACTGAGAAAACTGGGACGTGGGAACATTGAGCCACTGGGACATTAGGGCACTGAGATACAGGGACATGGGGGCACTGGGATATTATGACATTGGGATATTTTGACCTTGAGATAAGAGGACAATCGTACATTGGGACACTGGCACATAGGGATATTGGGCTACTGAGACATCGGGATATTGGGACACCGGGATATTGAAACATTGGGGCACTGCGATATTAGGACATTAGAACATTGAGACATTAGGACGTTGGAACATTGAGAAGTTATGACAATGGGACATTTTTACATTTGGACATTAGGATATTAGGCATACTGAGAAAACTGGGACGTGAAGACATTGGGATATTGGAATATTGGAATATTGGGACATTGGGAAATTGGGACATTACGATATTGGGACATTGGGGCATTAGGACATTAGGACATTGTGACGTTGGGACATTTGGATACTGGGAAATTAGGTACACTGGGGAAATTGGGACAGTGCGACAGTGGTACTTTCGGATATTAGGCTATTGGGACCTTAGGGCACTTGGTATACTGCGACTTTGGGACACTGGCCACTTGGACATTGGTATATAGGGACATCGGGATATTGGGATATTGGGACATTGGGATGTTGGGATATTGGGGCATTTGCACATTGGGACATAAGGACATTAGGAAATTGGGACACTGGGACATCAGGATCCCAAAACAAAAATATTAGTTGGCTATTTAAGTATGCAAAAATATATGATATCTGACCAAAAACAACAAAGTTGTAAAATTTACCCTGCCAAAGAAAAATCCATCTGCCGCAAAAAGAATACATATCACTCCAATGCGCCACTCATATGTAATTTTGTTTTAGGTGTAAATGCTGGATGTAATTTTGGTTTAGGTGTAAATGCTGGAGAAGTTTAAATGTACTGGACTACTTCTTAAGGTAATTTGGTGGGAGCATTAACATATAATTCAGTGCCACTTTGGCGGCTCCCACCACATTACTTTAGGAAGTAGTTCTCTACATTTAAACTTTTTCAGCATTTACACCTAAAACAAAATTACATCCAGCATCTATACCTAAAACAAAATTACATATGAGCGGCGGATTGGAGTGATATGAATTCTTTTTGCGGCAGATGAATTTTTCTTTGGCGGGGTAAATTTTACAACTTTGTTGTTTTTGGTCAGTATAAGGAGTACGCTTCTTAAGACGAGTCCGCTGCACCCCAGTCAATTTGCCTACCAACCAGGCAGATCGACTGAATCTGCACTTCACACCCTAGTGGACGAAATCGAAGTGGCCATATCAAAAAAAGAGATGGCACTTTGTGCATTCCTGGATATAGAAGGGGCCTCGGACAATACGTCCTTCGAGTCCATCGGTACGGCGCTAAGAACAAAAGGGGCAGATGTGACAATGATTACCTGGGTGCAACGCATGCTTTCATCGAGGAACATTTATACCAGCATCGGAGGGTCCACCCTCTCCGCCTTAGCCACACGTGGCTGCCCACAAGGAGGGGTACTGTCCCCCCTTCTGTAGTGTTTAGTTGTTGATGGACTGCTGTGGAGACTAACCTTAGAGAGTGTCTCCACCCAAGGATACGCAGACGACCTGGTTATCATGGTTAAGGGCAAATTTGAGGAAGTCCTACCCCATGTACTCCACACCGCCCTGCGAATAGTTCAAGATTGGTGCACGGAGAGTGGTCTACGGGTCAACCCGTCCAAGACCACGGTGGTTCCTTTCAGTAGGAGCAGGACAACAAGAACCCTGAGTTGTCCTACTATGTACAACTCCAAATTAAAATGGCAAACCAAGTCAAATATTCAGGAGTCACTCTTGATAGCAAATTACTCTGGGATGACCACCTGAAATCGGTCACGGAGAAGGCGGTGATATGGACCTGCAGCGGTTATGTAGGTACGACCTGGGGAATTAAACCACATTTAATTCTGTGGATTTACAAGACAGTTGTTAGACCTATAGTGGAGTATGGGGCGGTGGTATGGTGGAAAAGGGCTTCAACTAGCACTGGTAAGTCGGATCTAGGTAAGGTCCAGAGGCTTGCCTGTCTAATTATCACTGGAGCTATTGTTTCATGCCCCACCGCTGCCCTGGAGGTTCTTCTTAACCTAACTCCACTACACATTCACATTGAAGCGTCGGCAAGGCTGGCTGTTGGTAGGCTCAGGACCTTCAGCACGACAGTCAATTTTAGCCATGATCAACTAGGATGGTTACAAGGCAGCAATACCCTCTGCCTACCTTCGGACTACCTAGTTAAGACATTACGCTTCAACGCGTCCTTTAAATCAGCAATCTGGGCGAGGGAAAGTTGGACGGATATGTTCAGGTCCCTTCACCCCGACACTATCAGCTTTTACACAGATGAATCAAAAACTGACACAGGCTCTGGAGCGGGCATCAGTGGTCCAGGTGTAAGCTACTCAGTACCTATGGGGAAATTAGCGTCTGTGTTCCAGGCGGAAGTACATGCAATAGAAATTTGCGCCAGAGAATGTCAGAACAAAAGATAGCGATCTTTACCGACAGTCAGGCGGCTATCAAAGCTCTTACAAAACATACCTTTACTTCAAAACTAGTGTGGCTATGTCAGGAAATACTTCAATCTGTAGGATCTCACAATGATCTTACACTCCTATGGGTTCCCGGACACTCTGGAATAGAAGGGAATGAGCTCGCGGACGAACTCGCTAGGGTAGCCTCTGCTAGCCCCTTCTGCGGCCCGGAACCCTTCTGCGGTATACCACTGTGTCTATGCAGAAACGAAATCACTGAGTGGGAGAAGACGACAGCCACCGTATGCTGGGAGGCCCTTCCAGGACTAAGGCAGTCGAAGCTTTTCGTAGCGATCTACTCTAAGAAACGCACTCTGGAGCTAGTTAAGCTCAGCAGGAACAGGGTCAGAATCATAAGTGGCCTCCTTACAGGCCACTCCCGTCTGAACGGGCATTTAAGAACCATGCGCTTAGTCACAGACGCGACCTGCCGTTTCTGCGAGGCCGATGACGAAACATCCACTCACATACTTTGCGAGTGTGAAAGACTGGCGATGAGACGGGAGGAATGCTTTGGCATAACTTTCCCTCTCACAGAAGACATCGCCTCCCTTAGCATGGGACAAATTAATCGATTTATCGACAGATGTCGGTTAGATAAATTTATCTAACCTGTAGCGTGGGCAATGGCACAATAGACCACCGGTCGCAGTGCTTATGGCAAATATGCCGATGCCCCCATTTAATCTAAATCTATGTCATGTTTTCGAAGTTAAAGTAAAAAATGTAAATGTCCAAAAATGATAATATCCCATTTTATTTTTTGGTCTAGGGTATAATTTATCAAAATAAGTCAATTGTATTATATGTCGTTGCAAAGGTAATTTTGTGTAGTTTCATGTCTCCTCGAACCATTTTGCTGTAGCTTTTACGTTTTTTTATATAATTAAGAAAAACTAAAAAATGATCCCCTCTCCCCCCTTAAAATCTAAATAACTTCAAAACCGCTGATACTATCTGCCTGAGACCTATTCCATTCGATTTAGAATGGCCAAATATATTGAGATTGACCTTTTTTTATAATTGTTTCCAAAATTCGGGGTTTTCGCCCCACTGTGCGACGCACAGACAATTCAAGGAAAGCCAAAATTGAATTTATGTGAAAGCTTATTTTGTCTCCTTTGGAAAAAAGTAACAAAAAATCGAAAATTTAATAATCGCTAGACTTTAACAGGAATCTAGCCAAGTACCATATATGGTACGCTATGCATTTAAGGGTTAATGCGGCATTATTGAAAGAATAGATGGGATGCACACTATTAACAGGATTTACTAAAACCACTAAATTAACCGAGTCGAAACCTGCCTACTAGATTAAATAAATTAATTAAAACAGTCATGATCTGTCGCTCACTTGGTTGAGTCGCACTCTACGATGCTAGTAATCTAGAGGTCCGAAGATCGAATCTCGGCGTGGTTCAGGATATATGCAATGTAACGTTGACTCGAAGCAGCCTATAAACGGCTGAAAGAACGTACCTTGTGGGGACAAGGGGTTATGGTACAGAGAGAGATATTTCTACAGGGAGCTTTATCTTGGATCGCGTTGACAGGCGTTCTTCGGTCCGCCTCTGGCCTTGGGTCCTTCAAGTGGAACTTCCATTGATATCGCTTTCTTTGCGAGGTTCTCAGGCGGGCGCCTTTGAACATGGCAATACCAATCTATTTGTCAGTCCTCGAGCTTTTCGGTGATTGGTTGGTCGATGGACAAGCTGCCTTGGATGTAGCTACTTTTGATGTGGTCCCTTTTGGTTACACCAACTGACATGCGTACAGTGGCGTGCACAGCCTTTTCATGTAGGGTAGGCAGTCAAGCTACATATCTCGAAGAACCGAAATCACTTAAACTACCAGTGCATCTATTTGCTTTAACAACTACATACAATTGTAATACGTAATATTTGATATATTTGACGCGATCAAACTTCGAAACGCTTAAATAGTATAGTGATTTTAGCTGAAAAAATGATGAAACCCAAACATCCAAAAAAAGAGCTGACTTTTGATGCCAAATTGTTCTATGGCCTGACCGCATTACGCAGTAAAAAGTTAGACTTTTTTGCGCGTCACATTTGGGGGGGGAGGGGGTGGCAAAGGGGTGAAATTATGATTTTTCGCCAATATCTTGTTAACTGTAATATTTACAGCAAAATGTTCTGAGGACGATTTAAACTACACAAAATTTCCTTTCTAATGATATATTATATCATATACCTTCTCTTGGCAGATTATAACTAGACCTTAAAACATTTGGTGTATTTTAGATTTTTTGATAGTTACATTTGGCGCTCTAGCTCCTGAAGTAATTAAATTGGAGCCATGGTAATTGGGATAACTATTCCTAACAATATATAGCTGTCCCACACGGAGACTCAGGCTGCCCCGACAAAGCATTCCCCTATAGTCTCTATTAACATTTTAAAAAAAGTCATGCCTGTACCTTTTCGCCGAATCACAGCAGGCGGGAAACATTTTGGTAAACGTTAAGTCCCATTAGACCCTCCACCAAATATTATTTCGATCGGATTAAAACAAAGGGTACCCCTCACACAAAATGACCGGAAAATTGCCTACGAGCAAAACTTTAATTTTGGTTGACTTGTTCCCTTATTCCATAATAAACTAGTGGCATTGAATTTGAATAATTTGTATGAGAGGTACCCTTTGTTTTAATTCGATCGAAGTAATATTTGGTGGAGGGTCTAATAGGACTCAGCCTTAACGTTTATCAAAATTTTTCCCGCCTGCTGTGATTCGGCGTAAAGTTACAATCATGTCTTTTTTTTAAATGTTAATAGAGACTATAGGGGAATGCTTTGTCGGGGCAGCCTGAGTCTCCGTGTGGGAAAGCTATATGTTGTTAGGAATAGTTATCCCAATTACCATGGCTCCAATTTAATTACTTCAGGAGCTAGAGCGCCAAATGTAACTATCAAAAAATCTAAAATACACCAAATGTTTTAAGGTCTAGTATATAATCTGCCAAGAGAAGGTATATGATATAATATATCATTAGAAAGAAAATTTTGTGTAGTTTAAATCGTCCTCAGAACATTTTGCTGTAAATATTACAGTTAACAAGATATTGGCGAAAAATCATAATTTCACCCCTTTGCCACCCCCTCCCCCCTAAATATGACGCGCAAAAAAGTCTAACTTTTTACTGTGTAATGCTGTCAGGCCATAGAACAATTTGGCATCAAAAGTCAGCTCTTTTTTTGGATGTTTGGGTCTAGAGCTAAAGTCACTATACTAAAATACCTATTTAATAAAACGAGCAGCTTATTTTTTTCATTACTAACTATACAATTTGAGCAGTTCAGTACTCTTTTTACAAATTCATAATATTTTTTATAACTAACGTAATTCGACGCTAAAAGGAGCAGCTATATTTTAATTTTTGAGCCTTGCTAAATAAAAGGTTGAATGTTGTTAGTAAAAAGTATGATTTTATATATAAATATATATATGTATATAAAAGAAAGTCGTGTTGGTTAAATTTACATTTATAACTCGAGAACAGCTGGACAGATTTTCATGATTTTGGATTTGTTGGATTAGGCTCTGGGCAGAATAGCATAACAATGAGCTAAAATTCCCAATGGGTTCTTTTTCACATATTTTTGCGCGTATTTCCTTAACATATGAGCGGATTTTAGTAAACTTCTTCCACAGGATTGGTCCCTAACCAAAGTAACAGGACAACTATCGAGACATATGAAAAATTCACAATGGGGCACAAGTATGAAAACAATCCTTTTCTTATACTTCTTTCTGTCTTTCTTAAGCGAATTACAGGATTTCATTAAGTTGACCCCACCTTATGGGTCTACACAAGGCTCCGACCGGAATGGCAGTATAACCATTGAAATAAGGAGGAAATGCACAATCTGTTCTATTTTCGTTTAATTTTGTTTCTATTTCTTGAACGTCAGAGATTTCACAATGAGCAACAAGTCACAATGAGTTATTTTTTCTGATAATTTTGTTTCTATTTCTGGAACGTCTTTGCGGATTTTTGGAAAATTTTCCCGCCGAATTGGTCCCCTCCCAAGTAACAATTCGTATGCTTTAAAGAAGCACAAACACAACACACAAACACAAAATCAGTTTATCGTGTGACATCGCTTATATAAGTATTTTGATCCGATAAAAACTCCTTAAAACACTTTTCGGAAAGCTTAAAAAGTTCTTATATAATCAATTCACGACTACATCCAATAAGACTTCGATAACACTTCTCTAAACGTTAACCTAAAAAGATGCTCCATTAAATACTTCTTTGTAGTCTTTATTGAATGACATAAACACACATGACTGAAATCAACACACACACATGCATATAATCTTCTATAGCAGTGTCGATTTCATTTTTATAGTGTGACATTCGTGTGATCATCCAATAAATTGTTCAGTGTAGTTTTATAAAAGGATGAACTTTGTGATTTTTTAAAGAATTGACACTTATGAAGTGCTCTGGTAGACCAAGTTTCTTGAATTGAATTCATTGAAATGTTGCATAAAACCAGCATTTCCTCACTCACTCTTAGCTTATGAATCAATTAAAATAATCTCAGCGTAGAAACTGGCTGCATTTTATTAATGAACGTGTGAATTTAATTAGCTTCAACTGATTGACATATAAAGAAGAAGGTGCTGCAGAGGAGTGTTGAGCATTTCGATAGAAGCAACGAACCACTTGTAGTGTTTACGAGCAATGCTGACTATATGTGAGGTTAACCGAATGGTTAAGGCGTCGGACTTGCGTACGACAGTCGCTGGTTCGACGCTGGCTGCGGGATTTTTTTCTATTTTTTTGAATATCAGAATAACATTAAAACACGCGAAAAAAAATTATAAGGAGCAAAATTATAAAGATTTGTTTTTCGTATATTTCTTCCTGTATTTCTTGAACGGATTGCCAGATTTCAGACAACTGGTTCCACCTCCTTCCTCTTTGAATATCGAATTTAGTATCTTTCAAATTAACAGTTATGTAAATTTGCGAGCGGAGCGAGCACAAGATGGGAGAGCGAGCTCTCACAGCTTGTGAAATATAAACATTACATTTTATTGAAATATTCGGCGATAAAAGAATAAATTAGAATATTTTATTTTTGGACATATTTAAAAAGCATCACACTGATCTTAATAGTTTTTCGTGTAGCTAATTTTTCAGAAAGAATGCCAATACTGTTATGATAATTTCTGTATAGTAGAAATAACCTTGATTTTTCTTCATTTCTTCTATTTTACAGAAACATGTTGCAATTACGTACTCTCTCACATGCTCTTCAGAAGATCGCCAACAAGGAACTGGACGAAAGCGAGAATCAGATTAAAACAGGTGTCGAATCACTTCGTGAATGGCTTTTGATGCAACCCCATTTAAATGCCCGAACCGATAAGCAATTTCTCATAAATTTTCTTCGAGGCAGCAAATACAGTGTGGAAAAATGTAAACAGAAATTGGAGATTTATTATACTATACGTACGAAAGTGCCACAGTGTTTTAAGAATAGAGACGTCAATTCAGCACGCACCGAAGAGTTTTTGCGTACAGGGTAAACATTCACAAGGATAAGAAGTGCGAGCAGTATGACCTACATATAAGTTTCAATATTCCCCTCCCCGCAGGTTAATCGTTCCCTTGCCAGACCCTGATAACGAAAGTTCTGCTCGAATTCTACTCGTACGCCCCGGGTGCTATGATGCTAGCAAGTACACCATTCAGGAACTGATGTCAGCCTATACGTTAGCCTCAGACGAGACGCAACTAACGGACGACCATATGTGCGTTGCAGGGTATAAAGTGGTCCTGGACATTTCTGGCTTAACTTTTGGACATATGGTTCAGTATGATCCTATGTTTCTGAAACACTTGGCTGCTTTTTACCAGGATGGTTGCTCTGGACGTTTTCGAGCAGCTTACGCCATTAATGTGCCCACTGGATTGGAAACGTTTATAAATTTTATGAAATCGTTTGTTAATGAAAAGAATCGTAGAAAGGTTAGTTTTAAAAATATATTTATTGTTTAAGGAAACCTTTTTTCTTAATTGTAGTTACACTTATTGGGAACGGGTATCGATGGACTCTATAAGCATATTCCGCAAACAATGCTTCCAACGGAATATGGAGGCGATGCCGGAAAAATCGATGAGATCATGAGTGATGTTTTGAAACGGATTAAGCAGAACGAAACCATACTTAAACAGGAGGAGACGTATGGCGTTGATGAGACAAAACGAAGTTCAGAGTACAAGACTGGGAATGGACTTTTCGGAACAATGGGAACATTCCGGTTACTTAACTTAGATTGAGGCACTTTTTTTTTTGTGTTTGGATTAGGTACAAGTGATAATTGGTTGTATGTTGCATCCTAAGCTAAAATCCGAAATATATATGAATCTTCTGTTCCTATCAAATTCATCACTGTCCTATTTTTAATTTAACTACATATTACATACACATAAACTTATGTGAAGTTAGCCCACACACATTCTCAAATTACGCTCGTAACCATTTGTTCGCCTGTGGCTACGTTTGTTCGTGAATGTTCGCCAATTATTTTCGTTTGTTCGTCTCTAATTGTTTAATAATAGAGATTTTAAAATTCGGAGTGTGAACTTAGCCCGCCATCTGTAAATATGGTCGGATAGGTATAAATTTGGTATCAATCGAAAGCCAGACGTTTGTTCGTTGTTTTGTGCGTTTGTTCGTCCTGGCAACTGAAGGATTCAGGAGTTATTAAGATAAAACGGAAATCGAGACACAAGCCATTGCCATTTTTTGAGAGGTGAATTCGGAGCGGAAATCAGACACAGCATTAATGTTGCGGTGAAGTTGAATATGGCAATTGAATTGTATTGAATTCGAGCTAAAATTAACCCTAATTCTCTGCCATTAACGTTAAAAACTGTTAGAAATAATGGAGCTAGAATAAAATAATATTAGATAGATATGATCGTAAGGCTATGAGCCAATTTTCAAGCACCTCACTTTGGCAGAAGTTAGAGAAAACTGAGATGGAAAAACATATTGTTTTTGAGTAAAATCACACAAATTTGACTTCGAAGTTCTGTAAAAACCAAACCTCTTATTCGATTTTAGTGCCGCTAGTTTTATTTTTTAGGTAAATTTGTTGGCTGTAATAATCATCTTGTTTCACTATTCTAGCTAGTCGAGCTTTGGAGATATAAAGCTTTAAGTCGTGAAAAAAATGATTTTTTTCAAAAATCTTCAAATGCATTTGGCAGCTAATGGGTTAAGCTAAGGGGGTATGTTACGTACAATTTTTTTGCTCGAAATATTCCCCCAAACGAAATAAGAAATTGAGCACGCGATTAAAACGTGCAAAGGCTGCTGGGCTCGACGGCATTCCAGCCGAACTTCACCAAGCAAGGGCAAGGGCTTAACAGCGGCAATGTTGCTCCCTCTCATTGGTAGAGCGTGGTATATGCATTTTTTTCCCACTGAATGAAAGGTTGATTTAATTGTCAAACTTGCACAAAGAATAGTCTTACGGAATGCATTAATTGGAGGACTGCTTCCCGCTGTTTTCAAAATAATAGCTAGGATAATCTTGGAGAGAATCAAGCTCCACTTACAAAGCAAAATCGATGAAGAGCAGGCTGGGTTTTGATCTGGTTTTTCTTGCATCGACCACATCACAGCTTTGTAGAACCAATACCAATAGAATACGATACCATAGTCAGGTAATCGAAATAAAACAACTGCCATTGTCATCTACTGAACTTTCACATTTATTTTCACGCAAACGCGTCTGATCGATAGAATTTAAAATTTGTTTTTTAAAAGAATGGAAAAGACACATTCCGCTTGAGCATCGCGCAAACACGAATGTTTTATACGGTTGTCTTTCTCCGGTCACTCATCGTTCCTCGGCACGCTTCGCCTCCCACTGAACACACCTAACTTGACTTCCTTGGCTTAAAGACCTGGTGGCAACGATTGCTTCAATTTATCGGCCTTCTCCTTATGGGAAACAACCAATGTGTAGAGGAAACGGGAGCAACGAATCTTGAACTTGGTGTTGCTCGGATTCTTCTTGATCTTTACAAACGGGCATCCTTCCTGCGGGCTTTGATCAAGAAGTCTTTAATCTCTTTGATTTCAGCGGCATCTCCATGAACAGAAAGCGTACATCAATTAGCAAAAATATTATTTGTTGTTGCTTGCAATAGTTGCGTGGACCCAATGGACATTTGTCGGGACACTTAAATTGGTAGAAAATTCGAAAAAATGCGAAAAAATTGGACAACACACTCACTTTGTCATGTTTTGGCATGGCATTTGGATGACATTTCATATCTGACAGCATGCGAGTTGCCATATTCAACTTCATCAAAATGGAGTTTAATTTTTAGCCTGGTGAAGTCGTTTACCGAACATGAATTCATTCCAAAATTTTTGGATATAATTAAATTAAAGAATTGGAAAAAGGACATGTCACATAAGTAAATTTATAAAAACTGTCTTGAAGTACGGTATAACTTAGACCATGCCGTCAAATTATCTCCAGAAATTCAACAAGAGCGGATCTGTTCCCGGAAAATAATGGACAATATGATGAAAAATGCTAAAAGTAATCAATTTCTTGTCGAATGGGATCATAAAGTTGGGATAAAAGCTAGTTTTAATAAAATTTGTTGAAAATGTACTTATTATTTTGTCCAGCCTGTTTTAGTCGTCTCATACCTTTTCAATGAAAACAAAAGCTGCTATTTATTTTAAATGATTGATGTACATAGTATTTAATTCCCCTATAATCGAGTAACAAAAAATGAAAAAAAAAATGATTTACTTTAAATTACTTGGCTTCAGGTTTTAAGAAAAATTTGTATGGGAGTACTTATTTTTGTGGCCATATGTGTATATCAGAATGTTCTGAACACGTCACGGTACTGTATGCGGCACGATGATATTCCGTTCAGTTTTATCAACCCATTCTGTTTTCTGGCAACAACGCATTGGCCTCGGCGATGAAACGATGCAAGATTATATACAATTACAATGTAAAAGTACACAAAAATATTTAAAAACGAGACCGAGGCTAATTTCGGGTGCGGCCGAAATTTGGATACCCTTCGCTCCCCTCGGGCTAAAAATTTTTTCGGGCGTACCCACGACATGTATTTAATCCCCCCCCATTCTTTTCCTTCGTCTTCACAAAAGTTCCGCTGCGTCGGCAAAACAATATTTGTGTGGGGTTTGGTTGGAGTAAGTGGGCAAATAAAAATATTTACTCAGAAAATTTTATTTTGGGATACGGGATCATGGTCTCATAGTACGATTCCATTTGTTTTGACCTTTTTAGTTGCTTTGATAAAGACACACTAAATTAAGGTTTTGTGAAATTGGTGTAAAAAATGTTTCTTAGGTGAACCAAAAAGTGGGGTTTGGTTTGTATGGCAGCCCCATGACCCTATGGTCCGATTTGATCCATTCTTACATAATGTTTTGTGTCATCAATAGAAATACTTTTGTGTGAAATTTGTTTTAAATTGATGCATAAATAAAAAAGTTTACAGTATAGTCCTGACACACCAGACGATAAACTCGTCTCATAAGCCGCTAAAAGCTCTGAGCTTCATAAACTCGAATAGAAGGACACACTACTCGAATGCTGGTTATGAATGTGGGTTATGAATGTCAAAGTAAACTGTTTGAGCTTTCGATATGTGACAAATAAAAATACTGCAAAAATTTAAATGTCAGTTTCTGGGCATCGTCCATATTTAGCAGTTTTTCTTTAAGAAATAGTCAATTGCCACATATTACAGGTAAAGGCTGTGGTACTAACTAACTATAAAGGAGCCAGAAAGCCGACAGACAATGGAGAGAAATATCAATGGACTTATAGTTATAAAAATTAACCTTAGAATCGAGGTGCCTTTCAGAATAAAGTATATGTATGTACATATTTCTACAATAAAGATATCAAAATAAATACTTAATTACAGTTTGCATCGATATTGTACAATAAAAAAATACGAAAATTGGAAATAAAAACTAAATATACAAATTGCAGTGCGAATTTTTCTTTTTATTTGTGTAAATATTTTAAAAAATGTTCCCAACTATTTCTTGCCGTTCTTGAAATGTCATGTGTGATTTTTAGTTCATGTTTCCGCATCATCAATTTAGCATATTTAAGTACTTGTACCAAACACAAGTACATATTTGCAGAATCAGAATCGCAGGAGCATTTTTATCCAAAATTGTATCTTCATTAATCTAATTAAAGACGACAATCAAGTCAATCAAATCCGATTTTAATAAATGTACTTATGTAGGTATAGCTATTTCATCAATGTCAGTGAGCACTTCTTATATACCGGCTCTTAATTTACACTATCTTAAAGCATTTTTGGAAATAGTACCTTTTCCATAGGGTGAATATACCGTCCTAGTCTAGTTCGCGAATTAACTTTCTTCTTCTTCTTTTTATTCGAATTGGTTGTGGAATGTGCAGATGTTTAGAAATGGTTTATCTGACATTTCCATTATTTGGACAATATTATGATTGGAATTTGTTAATCTCGCGTATTTTCTAACCAGGAATTTCATATAAACTTTGTAGCGAAACGAAAATCGAAAACGATATTATTTCAGTAACAAGACGATTTCGCTCTTCCCGGATAAATTTCAGAGACAGCCGCTTGTCTAGGCATTATGGATTGGCAAGCACCTATGTTGCGAGCGGGACTAAATTTATTTTTGATTAGTTAGTGCAGCCCGTATATGCCGTCCAAAAATAATTTAAATTTGTCTAAAACTTTTTATCTTTGCTGCGGCATATAAGCGGTCAGTGTATCTATACGGCAGCATATGCTTAAAGGGATATCATGTCAAACTCTAACCAAAACTTACTTTTACAAACATAATGTATGAACATAGATCATGCATTGCGCAGGAAAGTTATTCCAACCGATACGAATTTGACAATCGGCTATCGTGCTGTGACGTCACACTAGACCAAAAATAGAAAATTCTGATTCATTCGCAAAGGGGTAAAAATTCAGTTTTTTTTGCAAATATCTCGAAAACTATGTGTCTGGCCGTAAAACGTCTTGAGTGGGAAATGAAATGCATAAAATTACCTTTGTATATACTCTATACATTTCCTCAGAAAATTATACGCTAGACCCAAAAGTATAATAGTTAATTTACATTTGAGTGTTACATTTCGCACTGTAACTCTTGATAGAATAGACCTAGAGTCCTAAAATTTTGTCCACATATTGCTTACAAAATGCATATGATTTGAACCAAAAGTTGAATGTATCATTTTTCAAAAAGTTTTGCCTGTAGCTTCTTTTTAAATTGAGCCAGGCAGATCAAATTTGGTGTGGTGCCTAGTCCAAGCCCAATATTGTGCTCAACACCAAAAAAATTACCATCCGATCTAATAGTTGAAATAGATTACACGCGTCAGCAGCAGCATCGGCAGAATTTCATAGCTGACAAATATGCTGAATGCCAAGTCCTCTGCTCAACATTTTTGTCAGCAATGTGAAATGCATTGGGCTTGACGTTTCGCGATGCCGATGCTTCTGCTGACGCGTCTAATCTATTTCAAGCATCACAAATTTTACATTTTTTTCACTTCTAAGTTCTATCGAAAATAGAAAAAATAGATTTATCCCTTAAAACGTGCTTATAACAGTTAATTGCAGTTATGTGAATGTATATCCAAAATTTTGTACCAGAGCGTGTCTTACAAGTACGAAAAATTGGGTTTAAAGGTTGCTAGTACACGTTACTCAATATAAATATTTGGAAATAGCCTTAGAACTGGCACCATTAAGCTTCCAATACAATTTTTTGACACTTGTAGAATACACTTTCGTACAAACTTTTGAACATACGTGAGGAATACTACAATTAACTGTTGTAATGATGTTCTAAAGGATAAATTTGTTTATACCCTATACCCATAAGATGGTATAGGGTATATTGTTTTTGTTACGACGATTTATGTAACACCTGAAAGGAGCCGCCGGAGGTATGACAAAGTATATAAATAAACGATCAGGGTCAGGTTCGAATAAGCCATGTCCGTCCGTGTGTCTGTCAGTTCGCACGATAACTCCCGAAATAATGAAGTTAGCGTTTTTAAATTTTGGCCATATGATTGTTTTGGTAAATCATATGGCCATCATATGGATGGTATTAAAAATGGGCCTAATCGGTCCAAGGGTTCCCCTACCTCTCATACAAATGACCCCTCCGGGATAGTTTAATTCGGCCATATTTTTCGACAGAATATCGCTTGCGACCTGAAATTTTCATCAATGCCTATTTGTGACATATGCTTGACGTTGTGGAAAGTGGAAAAGGTCTGACTACCCCTACCCCTACATCCCCTACAAAGCAATATTCCGTCATATCTTTTGATAGAATGTCGCGAAAAACTTCAAAGAAGGATGGTCAAAACGGTCGTTTGATGAACATCAATGAAACGTATGTCAAATGAAAGCTTGGAACGAGTAGATTAACGTTTGTTCTTGCGATATTTAGCTAAACAGTGGGAGATCGGAGATATGGGCGATTTAAGTTTTGACAAAAAATGAAAAATCTTACTGTACTAAAATCACATTTACTGAAAAAGTGTGTAACTCAGAGGCTTGAAGTAAATTATTCAATACACTTAACAGTATTCACTATCACTGATTAAAAAATGAATAAAAAATATTAAGTCGTTTTGAAATTATACACGTTCAAAATCAAAAGTTGTGAGTTTTTAATGTTTTTTTTTTTGTACTTTTATCTATTATTTTTTATATTGCGCAATCATTACTTATAATATTTTTTATAAAATGAAATCTTTGTTTTGCAGTGAAAAAAACCTCTTTACATATATTTAGTCTATTTTCAAAAGTTAAGAAGTTAATTGGGCTTAAACGACGTAAAGTCTCGCAAAAAAATACAAAATTTGACCAAAATATGCCATAAGGTTGGACGTGTATGTCGTATAAATCGGACTATCAATGAAAACGGATGAGTAAAAAGTTTAAGGATTACAACATAGGTTGTAAATAAAATAACGTTTTTATTCTCGATCGTGGATTTAGGGATAGTATTGGTATTTTAGAAGTATATGGTTATGATGCTAATGTACCTCCTACAAAGGAAAGGGGAGAAAGCCAATTAACCACGGAACAGGCGAATAGATCAAGACTTACAAATAACCATATGCCGGTGGGTAGTAGAAGTTATGACCGGAAGGATGAAGCTGTTTCGTCAAACCAACTTTAATAGATCTCTTCCCCACAGGTTTGACGACTTTAAAATAGGAGCTAGTCTCTTAAACGTCTTTTATTGTTTTCGCAAGGATCATCGTTTGGCTCGTGAAATAATAATTAATGAAAACATTAATAAGCCGAATCGTCTTTATCAATATGTAGAGATGAATAATTTAAATAGGCATCGTAGTAATTTCGTGGGTATTGAAGCAAACCTCCCATTTTTAAAGGAATTTCCTCGATGAACAGAGAGGATTGATTGAATTTGCACGCTTTAGGGACATATCATATAAAGTTAGTTAGATCATATGTTGCAGAGCATTTGCGGGTGGGGATTTACTATGTTGAAATGTGTAGGCATGACCCAACAAACCATCTTTCCGAGTGACGGAATTCTTTTCGGATTTCCACCACTTTTCCAAGACTAATTCCGAGATCGCACTAACACACGCAAACCGATGTCGATTTTTTTACGAGTTGCACTTTGTGTAAAACGTGGAAGCCGTCTCGGAATTGTTTTGGAGAAGTATGCAATTTTCCAAACAAAATCTGAGGCCGTTTCCAGGTAGAGATGTTTTTGAGTAGGCCTAGACAGTGACGTACGTTAAACAATCAACTTTTTCGTGGCTGTAACTATACTACGCGTATTTCAAATGTCAAAATATATAGTTTAGTTTTACGGGTACGGGTGAATTGAAAATGAAAGTAATAACAATACAAAACCCTCCAACTGAAATTATAACCCTCCATATTTCAAAAGCGATACTCGATTCCGACCTGAATTTTAATCGTAATTGGTATAAAACTCCGAGATGACGAAACGGAAACCTGTAACGATAACTATACTGAAAACTTTCGGAAATGTCTGCGTTTTCCGACACACTATTCATATTACGAACTCTCAGTATTCCGAGATGTTAAGGCTTGGATTCCAACTACGAAAAATATCCCCTATTCCGAAAGAATTCCCTCGGAATGGTTTGTTGGGGCTGTAACGATAACTGTGCAGAAAAGTGTCGGAAATGTCTCTGCATTTTCCAAATGCATCATTTGAATGTATTAGTGCTCTCGGAAATGCTGAGACACTTTTCATATGACGAACCGTCAGTATTCCGAGAGTCTTGGATTCCGACTCGGAATATGGAAAATAGTTCCAGTATTCCGAAAGAATTCCCTTGGAATCAGTGGCGGCCCGTGCCTCCTTGCACAGGATGGGCACATTCACGGAATAAAAATCTTTTGGAAACACCTAACATTAAGAACTTTCCACGTAAAGTTCGCATTGTCTTAAATGGAACCATAAATTTACGCTTCAATTTCACAGTTTTGCAACCATTTTTTAGATCAAGATATTATTTTTTAATTTAGGATCATTTTGTTTTTAAATGCAGTGTCCTAGTATATAACTATTAGACTATCAAATAGATTTTCGGGGGACATGCGAATTAATGTTGTGCGCCTTTAGCATTTTCAATGTAAATGTACATAGTCTAAAACAAATCAAAAGTGCTAAAAGTGCACAACAATAATGTTTATGTTCCCGAAAGTTTATTTTACATTCTAATACATAATACAATGAACACTTCAAAATTATTAACCTTCGGGCGGGCGCAATGCATCTGACAGATTAAGTGACCAGTTTTTGTTGCGCCAATCAGCGATATCAAAAGGGAGAGATCTGAATCTCACAGTAGCTTAATCTTTATCGATCAACTACCCAAATCAGTTTTCAGTTTCTATCTACCATGTGTCTGAGGGACGGGAGGGGACGAAATAATCTCTCAGATGTATTGCGCCCGATTGAGTTATTTTTTCTTTTCTATGAAAATTTCCACTTGTTATACTCTTCACATTGCGTAATAACGTTGTGTTGACTTTTAGGTTCACCAAATCGTTCAATAGTGTGTTTTTAGTAAAATAAGATCACATTTTTTAAGCGGTCGAGTTGTTGGAGGTTTTTTGAATATTGAAGCGATTGAAAGCGGAATTTTCTTAGAAAATTGAAAATGTGAGGGGTATCAAACTTTGTGAGCTAGTATTTGTTTCTAAAACTTCGTAGAACTGTTTAGAAAAGGCAATGCAACAATAAATAAGAGTGTAAAATATACAGGAACTTAGTTACATCCTATTTTCTGCACTTAATCTGTCAGATGCATTGCGCCCGATCGTGTTAGGATTAGTATTGCGCCCGCCGGAAGGTTAATCTAATAATCATCATTACACAAGAAATCCTCCCGTGAAACATGTTTTCCTACATAGCATTGAGCCATCGTTGGTTTTTTATTCATTTTGACCAGCTCATGGTAACCCCGAAAATTGTACTTAATTGTCTACGTCATCATCATTCTCATTTTTATTACACTGATTCCATTCGAGCTGCTATAGGCCGGCCTACCTTGTCGGTGTTGAATTCGATGCCACCGCTTCCAAAAGTTTCATAAACTTCGAATGATTTGTTGTTGTAATTTGGTCACCGGCGCAAGTGGCCCACTGTGAACCGGATGCCTCGTTTTTATGTCGATGGTAAGTAGATTTTCAACAATACCTAAAGGTTTGAATATGCGAGTTGATTATTGTATACACATAGGCAGTTTCGATTTTGATCAAACAAAAAAAGCCTAAAAGCAGCCTAATTTGTTGATTAATACAAACACCGGAAATGTTTTTGTGCAGTGGCTCCCAAACAGTAATTGATAGATTCGCGAGAGACTTGGTAGTGATGGGAAAAAACTATTAATAGGAATGATGTTCACCTAATAGTCAAAGGTAAAATTTTGTTGTACATTTCTACTGATGTTAAAAGATATGAATATACAATAAGTGTATTTATTTATAGGGCGGGCCGTGCCCACCTTGCCCACTATGACGAGCCGCCACTGCTTGGAATGGTTTGTTGGGGATACACTTCAACCATTGAACGTTTAAGCGAATGCAACATGACGCAGACTAATGTATGGCTTTTACGGGTTCGAATACATTCGCGGCATGTGAGAGAATGAATTTATTATGTTTATATTTTAACTCATTGCCGGACACAACGCCAAAATTTGACACGATTTGTATGGTCAAATGCTCAAAATTGGACGTCTATAGACGTTGTGTCCGGGAAAGTGTTAATTGACAGAGAACAATGGAATGTATCCCCATTATAGAGCATTACTGCAGTTGTCTTACTGGCAAACGAACAGTGGCAAGCTGCGCCCATATTCTGTCAGTTTTATGGTAAGTAGGATTAATTCAATCCTCCAGAGCAGCATTTACTAGATGTAATAATCGAATAACAATATTAATTAGCCTTTTGTTACCTAATTTTAATGTTTGTTTTGTTTAAATGCAATAACTAAATGTTGTTTAAATGCAATAAAAATAATATAATAATTTATTACTTATTTATTACGTAAAAATTCATTCTGATCGAGAATAGTGTGTATGTTTTTCCCCTATGTGCGACTAATTTGACGAGCGGATGAGAAAAAAAATGCGTTTGGGTTTTTATATGCTCACATAATAACCCATAGCATTAATGAATGCATGTTAAGGAATGGACTTTTGTATGGAGGGGGTCTTAATATTTGTGTTGGCGAGATCCCACGCAAAGGACTTAGCGAAAATCCAATAAGAAATCAATATCCAAAAAATCAGCTTAATTGGAGCTTTTTTCGCAGGTTTAGAAGCAAAAAATGAATATAGGGGAAAAGGGTTTTTGTATCAAAAGTAACCTTTGTTTTGAAGGATTCGTCCTGATTTTTTACAGTAGTATAATACTATAGAAGGGAATAATTTGACCAATTAAGACAATTCAACTGCTATCCAAACGAATGTTATACCAAAAAAAAATAAAAAAATTAAAGGGGAGGTAGGGGAAATATTGGTCGCATAGTATACATACTTTACAGAAAGTAAGATCCTTTAATAAAAACTACTTGAACAAAATTTCAAGTCTCTAGCTTCATTCCTTCAAAAGTTATAGACCAGCAAAGTTGCCCCAAAGGACGAACAAAAGTCGTCCTTTCTCGGGAACCCCAGTGTTTACGGACGTAAAATTTATATATTAGTTACCCTCTAATATAGCCCTTTCATTTGACACCAGTTTCATTGCTGTTCACTCAACGACCAACTTTCATACAAAAGTGCCCATGGTTAGGCCTGTTCGGTACTGAGATTTCAGTACCGGGTTCCGGTTTTTTTCAATACCCGGTACCACAAGCGGTTTCCCTGACTCAGGTTTTTTTTTCAGTACCGACGGTTTTTTTAACCATAAGCCGGTTTTTTTGAGTACCGAGTTAAAAAAAACCGGGTTAAAAAAACCGAGTTAAAAAAACCGAGTTAAAAAAACCGAGTTAAAAAAACCGGGTTAAAAAAACCGAGTTGAAAAAACCGAGTTAAAAAAACCGAGTTAAAAAAAACCGGGTTAAAAAAACCGAGTTAAAAAAACCGAGTTAAAAAAAAAACCGAGTTAAAAAAAACGGGTTAAAAAAACCGAGTTAAAAAAACCGAGTTAAAAAAACCGAGTTAAAAAAAACCGGGTTAAAAAAACCGACCGACGAGTCGGTTTTTTGGTACCGATTCACTTCAACCATGAGCCGGTTTTTTTCAGGTTTTTTGGTACCGGGTTAAAAACCGACCGACGAGTCGGTATTTGGTACCGAGTTAAAAACCGACCGACGAGCCGGTGTTTGGTACCGAGTTAAAAACCGACCGACGAGTCGGTGTTTGGTATCGAGTTAAAAACCGACCGACGAGTCGGTGTTTGGTACCGAGTTAAAAACCGACCGACGCGACGAGTCGGTGTTTGGTACCGAGTTAAAAACCGTCCGACGAGTCGGTTTTTCGGTACTGAGTTAAGACCGACCGACGAGTGCGAATGAGTCAGTTGTTAAGGTTTTTTTGTTATATATCGAGATAATTTAGATATAGAACATTTTTTTGTGAGAATAGAGCCGCAGTTGACTGAATGTGTTTTCTTTTGGACTTCACATTGAATTCATAGGTGATGGCCGGCATGTTGAGTGTTATATTGGATTTGGGCGCTTCGTGTATCGATAGGCTAAGTATGACTTGGCATATCAGATGTATGTAATGTATATGGGAAAGATGTATTGAGATTGAAATTCTCGTTAAAGGGTTTTATATGGTTTTGTTTTGATTGAGATAATTACAATATAGGGTGTTTGTACTCAATGTGTGTCGTCAGGCTATGAATGGATAATTTTAAGAGACACACAATACAGTACAACTGGTTTGTAACGCACGCGGGAAAATGTTAATATAGTCGCAATTGAAAAAATCCTTGTGTGAGAATTAAAAAAAAAATAATTTAGAGGTGTTTTAAGCTGTTTCTTGCATTGAATTATGAGGTTTGTTTGATATTGAAGATATGAATAGAATCGGCTTCATGGAGTTGGCTAATGCAATTGCCGTGGTTGGACATTTAAGAAATTTTATTCTCGTATGTAAAGCTTCATGATATACGCATATCGATCGGCATGAAATTTGTTAGGAATGTGTAGAATAGTAACAGGCTTTGGCCTGAAAGCTTAAAAATTGTGGCAAAGATAACAGGGTGTCCTGGAGATTCGACATGTTTTTCACTAAATATAAAATATCAAATTCGGTAGGAATGCGTAGAATGGTAACAGTCTCTGGAACGAAATACTCATAGTGGATAACAGGGTGTCCCGGCGATTGGAAAATTTTTTAACTAAATAATTCGGAAACGGCTCAACCAATCGTCATGAAATTTTGTTTTGTAGAAATGCGTGGAATGGTAACAGTCTTTGGCACGATAATAGGGTGTCCCGGATAGCAGTATGTTCACTAAACAACTCGCGAACGGCTCAACCGATTGTCATAAAATTTGGCAGGAATGCGTAGAATGGTAACAGACTTTGGAACGAAATACTTAGAAATTCGTAGTGGATAACAGGGTGTCTCGGCGATTGGAAAATTTGTTAACTAAATAATTCGCAAACGGCTCAACCAATCGTCATGAAATTTGGTTTGGTAGAAATGATAACAGGTTGTCCTTGGCGACAGGCTGTTTACTAAATAACTCGCGAACGACTCAACCGATCATCATTACATTTTTTAGGAATGTGTGGAATGGTATCAATCTTTGGAATGAAATACTTAGAAGTTGGTAGTGCAAAGACAACAGGGTGTCCGAATATTTGAAAAAGTAGACTTTTATAGCTATTCAGTGATAACTTGTTAATTTGGTTCGACAAGCTTTATAAGTGTTTGCGACAACCACTGTTACTATTCCCAATAAATTTCATCATATGTCAAAAAATGCTGAAGACGCAGCCTCGGTATTGTGAATCGCCTTTGCTAAATATTTGATTCGCAATATTTTCGTCTAGGATAAAGTAATTCGAATGAAAATTTTCTGACATATTGTGTATCGAGTATTTGCAAATTTACAGCTACTAAGTTTTTCTTAGCAAATGCCAACATTTCGTTATTTGAAGCTGAAAAAATGTAACTGATATAGAATGTAGGTACTCGTCGAGTTCTTTGATTTGAGTACTCATGTCTAGGGACATTCCGATACCACAAAAGTATCGATACCAATGAAATGAGTACTACTCATAACCAAAGTATCGATACTACTCATATGAGTACCCCAAAAGTATCGATACCAAAAAAGTACTCATTTGAGTACTCGGCATTTTTCTCCAAGTTCGGTAATTTAGTATGTCTATTAAAAGATTGGCGTCGGCTCAAACTGCAAATCTGCAATGCATTGCATAACCACCCACACCACAAGATACACAACGATGCAAGTATGCAACCCAAACAACGTGTGTATATGCATCCGCAGCCGCAACCCACCTGAAGATATACAGTGTGCATTTCAACCTCGCCGCTGCGGAAAACAACAAAACCTTTCATTCATGAGTCACACCACGCACCTTCTCCATCGCGTACCGTAGGGGTATTCAGCATTAGTACGACTTGTAATACTTCCGTCGTGCGCTACGAATTTTTGCGAAGACAGTGTTCGTATAGGCGTATTCAGCACCTGTGATTTCCCATCGGGAAAGAAACGCTTCTACTAGAAGTAGTTTGTCAGCGGTTTCTTTACATTTTCAATTTTACTTCTTTTAGAAAGTGTTACCACTACAGGCAGCAAAATTCGAAAAAGTACTCAGTAGTTACTTGAATCAAAATCGTTTCGATACTGAGTAGTATCGAAAGAAAAGTATTCGATACGAAAGTAGTTGGTATCAAAACAAAAGTATCGATACTTTACTTGTATTTACTAGTATCGGAACGTCCCTACTCATGTCCGATAAAAACTAAAAAGTCGACTTTTTCAAATCTTCGGGACAAATAGTTTTACCATTCTACACACTCCTACCAAATTGCATAATGATCAGTTGAGCTGTTCGCGAGTTATTTAGTGAACAAATTTTTCAATCCCCGGAACACTCTGTTATCCACTGCCAACTTCGTATTTAGTGCCAAAGACTAAATTACCATTCTACATATGCCTACCAAATTTCATGTTGTCCGGGGTTATCGTGCCAAAGACTGTTACCATTCTACACATTCCTGCAAAACTTCATGACGATCGGTTGAGCCGATTGCAAGTTGTTTAGTGAACATACTGTTATCCGGGACACCCTGTTATCATGCCAAGGAGTGTTACCATTCCACTCATTTTTACCAAACCATATTTCATGACGATTAATTGAGCTGTTTGCGAATTATTTAGTTAACAAATTTTCCAATCACCGGAACACCCTGTGATCCACTACGAACTTCTAAGTATTTAGTTCCAAAGACTGTTACCATTCTACGCATTCCTACCAAATTTCATGACAATCGGTTGAGCCGTTCGCGAGTTGTTTAGTGAACATACTGTTATCCGGGACACCCTATTATCGTGCCAAAGACTGTTACCATTCCACGCATTACTACAAAACAAAATTTCATGACGATTGGTTGAGCCGTTTGCGAATTATTTAGGTAACTAATTTTCCAATCGCCGGGACACCCTGTTATCCACTACGAGTATTTCGTTCCAAGGACTGTTACCATTCTATGCATTCCTACCAAATTTTATATTTTATATTTAGTGAAAAACATGTCGAATCTCCGGGACACCCTGTTATCTTTGCCACAACTTTTGAGCTTTCAGGCCAAAGCCTGTTGCTTTTCTTCATATTCCTACTAAATTTCATGCCGATCGATATGCGTATGTCATGAAGATCAAAAGCTTTACCTACATACGAGAATAAAATTTCATAAATGTCCAACCACGGCAATTGCATTAGCCAACCCCATGAAGCCGATTCTATTCATATCCTCAATATCAAACAAACCTCATAATTCAATGCAAGAAACAGCTTAAAACACCTCTAAATTATTCTTTTTTTAATTCTCACACAAGGATTTTTTCAATTGCGAAATACTATATTAACATTTTCCCGGGTTCGTTACAAATCAGTTGTACTGTATTGTGTGTCTCTTAAAACTATCCATTCATAGCCTGACGACACACATATGAGTACATACATCCTATATTGTAATTATCTCAATAAAAACAAAACCATATAAAACCCTTTAACGAGAATTTCAATCTCAATACATCTTTCCCATATACATTACATACATCTGATATGCCAAGTCATACTTAGCCTATCGATACACGAAGCGCCCAAATCCAATATAATACTCAACATGCCGGCCATCACCTATGAATTCAATGTGAAGTCCAAAAGAAAACACATTCAGTCAACTGCGGCTCTATTCTCACAAAAAATGTTCTATATCTAAATTATCTCGATATATAACAAAAAAACCTTAACAACTGACTCATTCGCACTCGTCGGTCGGTCTTAACTCAGTACCGAAAAACCGACTCGTCGGACGGTTTTTAACTCGGTACCAAACACCGACTCGTCGCGTCGGTCGGTTTTTAACTCGGTACCAAACACCGACTCGTCGGTCGGTTTTTAACTCGATACCAAACACCGACTCGTCGGTCGGTTTTTAACTCGGTACCAAACACCGACTCGTCGGTCGGTTTTTAACTCGATACCAAACACCGACTCGTCGGTCGGTTTTTAACTCGGTACCAAACACCGGCTCGTCGGTCGGTTTTTAACTCGGTACCAAATACCGACTCGTCGGTCGGTTTTTTTAACTCGGTTTTTTTAACCCGGTTTTTTTTAACTCGGTTTTTTTTTAACTCGGTTTTTTTAACCCGGTTTTTTTAACTCGGTTTTTTTAACTCGGTTTTTTTAACTCGGTTTTTTTAACCCGGTTTTTTTAACTCGGTTTTTTCAACTCGGTTTTTTTTAACTCGGTTTTTTTAACCCGGTTTTTTTAACTCGGTTTTTTTAACTCGGTTTTTTTAACTCGGTTTTTTTTAACTCGGTACCAAAAAAACCGGGATATCGGTACTTTCGAATATCGGTATCGGTACTGATTGAACACCGGTTTTGTACCGGGATCCCGGTTTTTGGAACAGGCCTACCCATGGTCCTTTATAGCAAATAATAAGATGCCTTTATAAGATATTAAATATGTATGCGAATTCAACCCATCTACCCCTCCCCCCTTGAAAAAATGAAATTTAATATTTTCGGTTTTACGCCCATTTTAGGTCTGTCACATGGGTATAGGGTATACACTCATAGTGCTATAATTTTATGTACTTCATTTCGTAGACGTTTTGCGGTCAGACTCACAGTTTTCCAGATATTTGCAAAAAACCTGAATTTTTACGCCTTTGCCACCTTAACCCATGACGCAATTTAATGCAACTTTTTACTGTGTATACTTGGCAGTGTATTGAACAATTTTGCATTAAAAATTTCTTTTTGTTTTGAATGTATGGGTTTGGGTCTTTTTACTATAAAAGGATATCGACCGATCTACCCATATTCATTGTAATATTAAGGCTAAAAAAATATTCTAGCTTCGTTATTTCAGTTTTAATGCCTAAAGTGCAAAAAGCTAGGGTTAATTTTTTGAAAAAAAAAATTACCACATTCCAGGTCTTTAGGGGCAGTTTGAATTGCATTGAAATCGAACTAAAATTAATCCTAGTTTTCTGCACTTAAGCATTAAAACTGTTCGAAATAACGACGCTAGAATAAAATGATGGAAGAAAGAAATCTAACAATCATTTCTTTCTTCCATCTATGTGCCAATTTTTAAAAGAATCATATGAGCACCTCACTTTGGTAGAAGTTGGAGAAAATTCAGATAGAAAAATATATTGTTTTTGTGTCAAATCACAAAAATTTGACTTTGAAGTTCTGTAAAAGCCAAACCTCTTATCCAATTTTAGTGCGATTAATTTTATTTTTTAGGTAAATTTGCTGCCTACAATAATCATCTTATTTCCTATTCTAGCTAGTTTAGCTTTTGAGATATTGCGGTTTTAGTCGTACAATAAACAAGATTTAGTCAATAATGTTCAAATGCCTGTGGCAGTTAAAGGGTTAAGAATTGAGGGTATATTTGTCACAACTTTTTTGCTGGAAATTACATGAGGAATCACAATCCGGTACGTTCATGCGGACGTTTCGGACACCCTGTATAACAGATACATATAAGAATGTTTTTTCTTTAAAATGAATGTTATACAAAGGGTGTCCGCAAACAGCCGAACAAACGCACAAGAAATTTATTTCTCATGTTGTTTCCAATAAAAGGTGTACGGAACGCACACCAAACTGAGGTAGGTGCTTGTAAGATTATTTTAAAAATTGGTGCACAACCTTAGGATCATATCTTAACAAAACTAAGGATTTTTTAGCAATTTTTGCATAATGTTACCAGAAAACATGAGGAAAAATTTCTACTGTGTTTATCCGATACTTTCTCAACACAAGGGATAAAGGAATGTTTCTTGCGAGGGCTCTTTTTGTTTAATTTGTAGATGAATTTGTTTTTTTTTTCTACAAAATAGAAAAATTTCCATGCGACAAAATAATTTGTATTATGGCTTATTTTTTCCGGGGTTTCTCTTCGGCATTTTCCCCTAACGAGCAACTTAACAACTCCTCACCTCCAGAATATTCAAAATTTGGGGCTCTCTAAACAGCAATTACACTTTTCTTTAAAAATTTGTTCGTGAACATAACAATTCTCGTATACTACCCATATACTATAAGTCTATTGTGACGTAGATGCGCAGAACGAAAAATTTTCGTACAGCTATCCGCGTGATCTAGTAGTCTACAGGGTGTATTTTATTCTAGCTCCATTATTTCTAACAGTTTTAGTACCTTAAGTACAGAAAACTAGGGTTAATTTTGGCTCGATTTCGACATATTTTGAATAGATTTTTCCAATTGCAGATCTTTAGGGGCAGTGTGAATTGAATTGTATTGAATTCGAGCTAAAATTAACCCTAGTTTCTACACTTAACGTATAAAAACTGTTAGAAGTAACGCAGCTAGATTAAAATGATGTAAGAAAGATATGATTGTAAGACTATGCGCCAATTTTTAAAAGAATCGTACAAGCACCTCACCTTGGTAGAAGTTGGAGAAAATTGAGATGCAAAAAAAATTGTTTTTAGGTCAAATCACGCAAATTTGACTTTGAAGCTCTGTAAAAACCAAACCTCTTATCCGATTTTAGTGCGGTTAGTTTTATTTTATAGGTGTATTTGTTGGCTGTAATACTCATTTTATTTCACTATTCTAGCTGGTCTAGCTTTGGAGATATTAGGCTTTAAGTCGTGCAAGAAAATGATTTTTTCAAAAATCTTTAAATGCCTGTGGCAGCTAAAGGGTTAAGTTGAGGGGCTATGTTCCGTACAACTTTTTTGCTGGAAATCAACTAAGGAATCATAATCCGGTGCATTTATGCGGCAGTTTCCGGACACCCTGTATAGTTTTTGTATGAACATCAACCATTATTGAAATATGCCCCGCCAACTAGGATCAAATTAAACCAAAAAGAGCTTTATGGAGGTTATAATGAAGGTTTAGAAATAAAAGCTCCATCCAATTGCGGGTTACAACGAGGTTACGGGAGCTTTCATAAACTCTAAACGGCATTTAACCTCGTTATAAACCGCTTATAAACTCGTTTTTGGCTCATAAACTGCATTCGTTCGTAAACTCATTTAGATGTGTCAGGACTATTAGAAGAACTTAATTTGGGGAGTTGGGTTTGTATGGCAGCCCCATGACCCCATGGTCCTAGTAATTCCAATCTCACATAATGCTTTGTGTCATCAATAGAAATACATTTGTGTGAAATTTGGTTGAAATTTATGAACAAATAAAAAAGTTTTTCCTGAAGAAACTATTTTGGGGGATATGTTTGTATGGTAGCCCCATGACCACATGGTCCGATTTGATCTATTCTTACATATGTTTTGTGTTATCAATGGAAACACATTTGTTTGAAATTTGATTGAAATTGGTACAGGAATAAAAAAGTTTTTTTTTTAGAAGAACTTAATTTGGGGAGTTGGGTTTGTATGGCAGCCCTATGACCCCATAGTCCGATCTGATCCATTCTTACATAATGTTTTGTGTTATAAATAGAAATACATTTGTGTAAAATTGGTACACAAATAAAAAAGTTTTTCTTAGAAGAACATAATATGGGGAGTTGGGTTTGTATGGCAGCCCCATGACCCCATTGTTCGATTCTACCGATTCAAACATACAAACCTGCCTGCAGAAAGAAGAAGTATTTGTGCGAAATTTCAGCTTCATAGCTTTTAAATTGTCCGAGTAAAACGCTCGCAACAGACGGACAGACAGACAGGCAGACAGACAGACGGACATCGTCCAATCGACTCCCCAAGTCATGCTGATCATATGTGAATACTTTTTATATGGTCGAAAATGATTCCTTCAATGCGTTACAAACTTCATGAAAAAGTTAATATACCCTTTTACTCTATGAGCGAAGGGTATAAAAAGTTGTAGGTACACATATCATGTTTTAAGCAACGGAGGAAAAATGTTTTTGTAAGTAAAGAAGTTCAAAAATTAATTTGCTAAAACCAGGTGCGACAAACTCTCCTGTGAGAAATTAAAAGCCACAATTTTCACTTGTACCGTTCAACAATAGCGTTGTGAATTAGTTGTAAAAAAAAATGTTTGTCGCTCTTCATTTTCACTGAGAAAATGGGTGTTTCGCTAAGTTGACGTCAAGTTAGCGAAACAACTTTCAAGGATTAAATCGGAACCTATACCGTTCCCTTCCGCTATTTTGTTGTGAATTAATTGTGAAAGAAACAAATTTTTTATTCTTCACCATCAGCGGGAAATTGCGGATTCCTGTTTGTGACGTCACTATGGTACAAGCCCACTTTACCCGTTCGAATCAAGTCGCGGAGTATGTCATAATTTGCTACAAGGACAATACGCATGAGATGTTAAAATAACGATTTTGTCGCTCCTCGCTATTAACGGGAAAATGCACTTTTCCATATTATGGTAACGTCACTATCTCAAACAACCTACTTTTCCTGATCGCATCGTGCCGGCGAGTATGTCAAAATTTGTCGCTTGGCTAATTACAATTAGTTGTGAAAAGTAGGCCTGTTCGGTACCGAGATTTCAGTACCGGGTTTCGGTTTTTTTCAATACCCGGTACCACAAGCGGTTTCCCTGACTCAGGTTTTTTTTTCAGTACCGACGGTTTTTTTAACCATAAGCCGGTTTTTTTGAGTACCGGGTTAAAAACCGACTCAGGTTTTTATCAGTACCGACGGTTTTTTTAACCATAAGCCGGTTTTTTTGAGTACCGGGTAAAAAACCGGTACTAAAAAACCTGAAAAAACCGTCTCATGGTTGAAGTGAATCGTTCTTTTTAACTCGGTACCAAAAAACCGACTCGTCGGTCGGTTTTTTTTAACTCGGTACCAAAAAAAACGGGATATCGGTACTTTAGAATATCGGGTCCGGTACCAAGTGAACACCGGTTTTGTACCGGGATCCCGGTTTTTGGAACAGGCCTAGTGAAAAGGATGATCTTGTCGCTCTCTTCTATACGCGGGAATCCTGCCTTAAGGAGCCCAACTGTGTTCTTTGCAAGGAGGCAGGCAGGAACAACTGCAAGCACCAAGCTGGAGGCGCCAAATGTCCAATGTATCAGGAGGCGATACAGTCAATCCTCAAATGAAGTTCTTGCAGTTAAATCTCAACCACTGCCAAGCGGCACAAGATCTGCTGTCACAGACTGTGAAAGAAAAGAATATCGACGTTGCAATTATCTGCAACCAATACAAAAACCGCAATAGCTCCGTTTGGGTTACAGATAATAACAACGAAGTGGCGATTTGGACATGCGGACGTTATGCTCTTCAGCAAGGTATATCGGGGGTCCAAAAGGAGTAGTTACAGCAAAAGTTAATGGAGTGCACATATATAGCTGCTATGCTCCACCACGGTGGAACGACTCCGAGTTCGAGGGGTTTCTGGACGCGCTGGTGTATGACGCGAGTGCACACACCCCTGTTATAATTGCAGGGGACTTAAACGCGTGGGCTAGTGAGTGGGGCAGTCGTGAAACAAATAAACGCGGACGGACACTGCTAGATGCGTTCTCTCGGCTCGATATCGTTCTGATGAACTCAGGGGGTGTTAGTACCTTTAGGAGAGGTATTGCGACGTCTATTATAGACCTTACATTTGTGAGCAGTTCACTGGTCCCGACTATGGAGTGGTGTGTCAGCGAACACTATACCCATAGCGACCATCAGGCAATCATATTCTCGATGTTAGAGAGACCTTCGCGAGTGATATCAAGGGCTCCAACTGTGGGGTGGTCTACGAGAAGTTTCGACGAGACATCGTTCACCGAGACCCTGTCGCATCTAGGCCCACTTAACGGACCAGCGGAACAGAAGGCTTCCCAGCTTGCTGATCAGTTGAAAATAGCCTGCGATGCCTCCATGCCAAAAAAGGGCTCACTTAACAAAAGGAGAGAGAACTACTGGTGGACTGAGGAGATCGCGAATAGGCGACGCGAATGCCTTAAGGCTCGACGCCTCTGTCAACGTTCGGCACAGTCGACGGCGAATCCCCTTCTTTTTCAGGCCTATAAAGCAGCTCGTAGATCCTTGAAGCTTTCGATCAAAAGGAGCAAACAAAACTGCTTCAAACAGCTTTGCGAGGAAGCGAATATAAGCCCGTGGGGAGGAGCGTATAGAATCGTCATGAAAAAGATTGGACAGAGGGCTACACAACTAAAATGTCCCGTGCTGCTTAAAAACATCGTTTCTACGTTGTTTCCGCAACATGAAGTAGAGCCCGCGAGACAAAGCCCGACACCGATTGGAGGCAGTGTTCCCCGATTACGGAGCCTGAACTTCTGAAGGCTGCATCTAGATTAGAGTATGGCAAAGCCCCCGGCCCGGATGGTATTCCTAATAGCCAGTGGCGTGCACAGACCTTTTATGAAGGGTATGCAAAATCAAGATATAGAAATAAAAAGAAAAAAATACCTTTCCTAGGTTTGTTTTATTCAATATTTTAACTTAAATATGTCCAAATGTATATTTGAGTTTAATTCCAAGAGTAAAATAAATGTGCAATATATTTCGCTACAAAAAATAAACAGACAGTGCACAATCCTTTTAAAAACATTTTAATTCAATGGTAACAATAAAATTACGGCGTAAGGATAAAAATTGAAAAAGTGCTTTCTTTTACAAAGTGCATATTGCACACAGTCTTTCACCTACCCTACACCATACAGCAAAAATCTAAAGAAATCTGTATATACTTTACATGGCCGAGTCGTACAAAAATTTATGTATGTATCAGCTTGTCTCTTACGTGTATAATGCAGTTTCTATATCAAAACTCTTAGATCATGTATATGTTATTGCTTACAAAATAATCCACATTGCATCAGTCGTTATCTTGTCACTCCAGAAGCCCAAAAATCCTTTCAAACCGATTACATACAGTACTCCAAATGTCGACTTTCGAACGACAACCATAATGCCCATTCTCAGTTTCCTTAGAGAAGTGTCCTTTTTGGTGGTACATAGGTATGTACCTAGGTATGTACATAATACCCCTTGAAAACCCAAAATGAGCTTGTGGTGATTTTAAAGGGCTCAAATCACCGAATACTGTATTTTGATATGCATATCGACTATATTGCATTCCCAAAGAAAAAAGGACATTTTGTGTCCAAGGACATCTTCTTCATAAGGAGTGCTGGCACTAAAATATTAAGGATCGCACCACTTAACTTTTATCCGAGTTTCGTCCACATCGGCTCACAGGCAGAGCCAGGAGAATCAATTGAAGGATGAATTTTCGTTCGCTTCAATAGCGAATTTACCGCTATTCCCGCAACTTATCGAAATCGTGCTGGTCGATTCTGAGTCAGAGCGATCAAAGGATAAATTTGGTGAAGATCTAACTACGGGAAGGTCGGTTTTAAGCGTTGAACGTTTTCGTTACAGTTTTCGTTACGCTTTTTCACGGAACGACACCCAGTATTTTTCAGGTAGCCTCCGCAAAGACATATACATGTCAAAACTAATAAATTATGTACATTGTTTATAAAATAGTAAGTACTTAATAACGAAAACAAAACAACTATCCTTACATGCATTTAACAACACAGAACGATCTTTTTTGTAACCCACTGTTTATTTTCGCTCGGTTTGCTTGCCCTGCCCCACATCATGATGCCATGAACCACGACGTCTTTCGCCGTTGGCAAAGGTATGCGTGCTTCTCGCCCATACTGCATCACTGAATATACCTCGCAGGCGTGCAACATTGTTGCAGCTCAATTTGTACGTAGATTTGAAGCACGGCGAAATTGTGCTTATCGGCGTACATATTTTGGTTTGAGTTGGGGAAATGAAGGTGGGAATAATCTACTATGATATGTATGTACAACAGATATGTATGTTATGTGTAAAACGAGGAGGAGCGCATGAAAGAGAATGAATCAAGAGTAGTGTATGAGCCATTAGTTAGTAAATGAAAGAAGTGTTATATGACTATTATTTTATCAATTGGTAGGGTATGCACTGCTTATTGGCATATATGGAGTGCACGCCACTGCTAATAGCGCACTTAAGGCCGTAGCTCTAGCGATTCCCGGAAAGTTGATCGATGTCTTCGAGACTCGAGAGGAACGGACCTTTCCGCAATTATGGAAGAGGCAAAATCTAGTGCTCATCCCGAAGCCAAATAAGCCGGCTGGGGAGCCTAACTCTTATCGCCCCATCTGTCTGCTCGACACTACGGAGAAAATGTTCGAAAGAATAATATATAACCGTCTGTCGGAGGTCGTTGAAGAACAGAACTGCTTATCAGATCATCAGTATGGTTTTAGACGGGCACGATCAACGATAGACGCGGTCACGATGGTAACCACATTGGCGAAGGAATCACTTCGTATGTGTTGCGCCGTGGTGACCCTCGATGTGAAAAATGCTTTTAACTCTGCCAGATGGGAGTGCATTCATGCCGCTTTAGGATCAATGAACGTGCCTGAATACTTAGCCGCGATAATTAAGAGTTACCTCTCACATCGCGTCCTTAACCCATTTCTTCCCAAGGATAGAAATAAGCTAAATCTATGAAGTTTTTTGGTAAATTCCAATCAATTGCAAAACAATTAAGAAAAAAAAATTTAAAAATTTCAGTAAGTATTACCAGTGGCTCCCAACGTAATGTTGCGTTGACGCAACGTTGGGAGTTTCTTGGTAAAAAAAAAATTTAATCGAAAATTTAAATTTTAAGCTTCTGTGTTGAAAAAAATTCTTGGCTTATATGGCGAATAATAAATTTATTGATAAAATCCTGAAACACTCACTACAGCGGTATAGATGACATTTTTTTTGCAAATTTTTGGCAGGTTTTTCGTACAACTTATCTAGTTCAAGGCCGCAGGATGTGTTGGTGACATCCTATTTCCAGATCTGCTTTTTTGTTGAGGTAATGAGATCAGCATCACGCTCAGCGGTGTTATTTATCCCCATAAATGGGTACTCGTTTAACATCTGAGTGAGATCCTAGTCCGTCACAAGCTCGTGAGGACAGTTCTGCCATATTTTGCTTGGTTAGATCTGAAATTTAAAAAATCATTGCATACAATGGCATAACCAAGGAACAGACCTATGCAAAATAAACACAAATTCATTTCAATATAATGTAAAGCTTTCTGAAAATTGTTTGAATCATCTCTATACGCAAAGACTAACTGATAGATAAGATGTACGAGTAACTGGCCATTTGTATTATAATGGAGGTCGGCTTTGTCCCGGATGTCGCTTGTTTTTGGTATTTTCTATTTCAGATTTGAACGGGTATGTTACAATGTAGGTGCTTAAGTCATTAGCCAAAATATATAGAACTGCTCAACATGTACACTGCTAGCCACAATTATCGCCGGAAGGTCTGTCTTACAACCTTTTAGCGATTCTGGATTGTTTCACAATTCCTTTTGACAAAAGCAAAATATACCTCGCCGGCGTGCAACATTGTTGCAGCTCAATTTGTACGTAGATTTGAAGCGCGGCGAAATTGTGCTTATCGGCGTACATATTTTGGTTTGAGTTGGGGAAATGAAGGTGGGAATAATCTACTATGATATGTATGTACAATAGATATGTATGTTATGTGTAAAACAAGGAGGAGCGCATGAAAGAGAATGAATCAAGAGTAGTGTATGAGCCATTAGTTAGTAAATGAAAGTGTTATATGACTATTATTTTATCAATTGGTAGGGTATGCACTGCTTATTGGCATATATGGAGTGCACGCCACTGCTAATAGCGCACTTAAGGCCGTAGCTCTAGCGATTCCCGGAAAGTTGATCGATGTCTTCGAGACTTGTCTGCAGGAACGGACCTTTCCGCAATTATGGAAGAGGCAAAATGACGCAGACGCAGTTTTTAACGGGGCACGGAGGATATAGGCAATACCTGCATCGCTTCAAGCTGGACGACTCGCCAGAGTTTCCAAGGTGCAAGGGAGTCGCGGAAGATGCGAGGCACGTAGTTTTTGAGTGTCCCCGATTCGGTGAAATCCGCATTGAACTGGAGGCGGCAGTGGGAGACAACATAAGGCCGTCTAATATAGTGGCTCTCATGCTGCAGTCACTACGCAACTGGAATGCAGTGAGCAGAGCAGTTTGTGCAGTCCATATGGAGCTGCAGAGAGAGGAGCGCAGACGTAAGTCTGCAAGTGCGCTGATGGCTGAGTAGCCAGTACCGTCCCCGCGAAGTAATACCGACAGGTGGTCCCACGGGGTGTAACGGTGATGGAAGAGGTGTTTAGGCTTAGTCGGTAAAAATCCGACATAACTGTCTTCGTAACGACGCACACAGTATCTAAGAAGATTCCCCACCTCTATAATAAAAAAAAATTATGGTAACGTCACTATCTCAAACAACCTACTTTTCCTGATCGCATCGTGCCGGCGAGTATGTCAAAATTTGTCGCTTGGCTAATTACAATTAGTTGTGAAAGAATGATTTTATCGCTCTCTTCTATACGCGGGAAAACGCGGTTTTCCATATTATGACGTCACTATGGGAGAACACCCACTTTTCCTGATAGGATCAATTCTGGGAGTACTTCATAATTTGCCGCTTGGCTTTTGCGAATTAGTTGTGAATAGAATGATTTTGTCGCTCTTCGCTATCCGCGGGAAAACGCGGTTTTCCATATTATGATGACGTCACTAAGGGAGGAAACCCACTTTTCCTGATCGGGTCGACTTGACGAGTATGTCATAATTTTCCGCTTGGCTAATACGAATTAGTTGTGAAAAGAATGATTTTGAAGCTCCTCGCTATCCGCAAAAAAAGCGGTTCTAGTTTTTATACCCTATACCCATAAGATGGTATAGGGTATATTGTTTTTGTTACGCCGATGTTATGTAACACCTCAAAGGAGCCACCGGAGCTATGGCAAAGTATATACAGTAAAACCCCGACTTACGTCGTTAATTAGTTCCAAAAACATGCGACGTAAGTCGAAACGACGTATATCGAAGCAATAAAAAGTCGAACTCCTGTTGCAAGTCTACAATAATGAATTGCCAAAACAGGCATACGAATAAGCAGTAATAATGAAGCTTTATTGTATTCAAGTAAAGAGTATGTGGGTTCATTTACATAAAACGCTTTTGGCATCAACAATTCTTACTTGGATCTCATCGCCAATCTTCCGAAGGACAAGCAGGTCGTTAAGCGTCAGCGGTCGTCCGACGATCAGGCGGTGGGTATGAAACGACAAAAAGTCGCCACGCATATCGAACCAGCTTTTTCGTATGCAGAAGCAGCAAAAAGTTGGATCGAGCTTGCCATTGTTGACCGGAGTGATGCGGACGGCAAAATTCCGGTAGACAAGTGGATTAGAGTCGAAGGTACTCTCATCATTAATCTTCAAGCTGCAATGGAGGCCTTTCCTGGACCTCCTCCAGCTTGTGAGGACGGAGGCTGGGCTCAAGGGCACGTCAAACTAATGAAGTTTGCGGACCAGAGATCAGTCTCCATGTTTAAATTTGCCATAAGCAAAGCTGGGGAGCTTTGGCCGGGTGCCAAACTTGAGGTTGTGGCGAAAGAGGACATTCCTATGCGTCCGAGGGCACGCCTGCTACTACCACCTTTAGTGTCCGACAAGGATCAAATTTTACACATCATTCGGATGTGTAATCCGAGCATACCAACTGACGACTGGCGTATTGTAAAGTTGGAGGATGCCAAGGATGATCGCAAGTGTGCGATTTTATTGATCAATAAGCCATCACTGACTCCACTTATAAAGTCAGGCGGGGCCGTGAGTTTTGGTTTTGTTAAACTGAAGCTAAGGGTCTACAAGGGCGATCTCAAAAAAGCCGATAGGCCGGTTTCTGACCCCAGTGGGCATGCTGTTGATGTGGCCGCTTCCACTAACGTTACTGTGGCAGATTCTAAACCTGCTGAAGAGGTTGTGGATGACGACTACGTCTCTTTATGTTCGGAACTAGCTGCCTTGGAGACTGCATCTCAGCCGTCTCCAGTAATTGACTCTTTCTCATTCGACACGGATGAAGAAGAGAATGTTACGGTGGTTGAGAAGGTCTAATGGTGAAGTTCTTGCAAATTAACCTTCACCATGCAAAGGCAGCTACGGCTGCTATTACTTGTCGTCTATCGCAGGGTGTAGACGATATCGTGTTAATTCAAGAACCTTGGGTTGTGGATGATTTTGTCAGGGGCCTCAAGTGCTCTGATTTTGATACGTTTTATGTTACTGGACAGGGTATCCCGCGGTCCTGTATTCTAGTCAGAAAAACCTTTAAGGCTTTTCTTGTGCCCAATTTCAGTGATAAGGACTTTGTCTTGGTCTGCATTGAGCTACAGGGTAAGGTTTTGTGGGTTGCTTCGGCATACATGCCGTATGACGACCTCCTACCTTCTCCTAAGTTGAGAGAAGCCGTTGCAGTAGCAACGTCTTCAGGTACTAGTATAATCCTCGGGTGCGACTCAAATGCACATCATGTTGTCTGGGGTAGCACGGACACGAACGAACGAGGTGAACTGCTTCTGGAATATATCCTAGGAACAAATCTCCTTATTTGCAATGTGGGTTCCGAGCCTACTTTCGTTACCAAAAACAGGCAAGAGGTACTGGACATTACTCTGGCATCGGAGGATATCTTGCATTTAATAACAGGCTGGAGAGTGTCGGCAGAGCACTCCTTCTCTGATCACAGGTATCTACAATTTAGTCTTGCTGCGCATTCTGAAGTGGCTCAACGCACTGTGAATCGTAGGAAGACAAACTGGACTAGATATCGAGAGTCCCTTTTAGAGGAGCTTCCGTTGATTCCTAATATTTCAAGCACTGAGCGAGAATTGGATGATATGGTAAACGTCTTCACCGAAGCGATGAAGACTGCGACTGCAGCATCCTGCCCTGTCAGTTTACGGACCGGAAAGAAAAAACCTACTTGGTGGAATTCTACGATTTCTGAATTAAGAGTTTCGAGTAGGAGAAGCTTTAATAAGGCTAAGGCCTCTAAACTCGAATCGGACTGGCATTCATACAAGAAACATCTGAATTCTTTCAAAAAAGAACTAAGAAGCGCTAAGCGTAGCGCTTGGAGAGGCTTCTGCGAAAGCATCGAGGGGGCCTCGGAGACATCCAGATTAAGGAAAGTCTTAGCATCCCACCCATCTATGCCAAGCTTTCTACAGAAAGAAGACGGATCATGGACGTCTTCTTGTATCGAAACTGTCGAGTGTTTAATCGACACACACTTCCCTGGAAACTCAGCCGTCGCTCTTCCTGATCTTCCCTTAACTCATAGAGGGTCTTGCGATACGGCTTCTATTCTCACCCGTGAGAAGATAATTTGGGCGATCACAAGCTTTGATCCCTTTAAATCAGCCGGGCCTGATGGTATTATCCTTGCTGATTTGCAAAAGTGTATAGACATCACGTACCCTTGGATAGTACGCATATTTACTGCATGCCTGAATTTAGTATACATACCTCGCTTGTGGAGAGAAGTGAAAGTCACCTTTATTCCCAAAACGGGTAGAAGTTCGCATGCAAGGCCAAAGGATCTCCGGCCTATTAGCCTTTCATCCACCATGTTGAAATCACTAATCGGCTAATCGACATTCATGTTAGAGCGACGATCCCACAAAACCTATTATCCATGTCACAACATGCATATTGCAAAGGGAGATCTGTCGATACAGCTCTACATTCGTTAGTCAGTTTTATAGAAACATCTATTCATCACAAAGAATACACGATGGTGGTCTTCTTGGATATTGAGGGTGCTTTTAACAATATCAAGCCCACGGCGATTACGGATGCTCTTCGGAATCTACATGTTGACGATTCTATATGTACCCTCGTGAATATGCTACTTACCACGAGACGCATTCAGAGTAGTCTGGGTGCCTCCTCTGTCTGCAGATATGTTTGTAGGGGCACCCCACAAGGAGGCATCCTATCTCCTTTACTCTGGAATATAGCGATTAACCAATTGCTTCTTAACCTGGAAAGTATCGGATGCAAAGTCACAGCTTATGCTGATGACGTTGCTATAGCTGTTAGGGGCAAGTTTCCTGACACTCTTAGCGGGTTAATAGAGAACGCCCTGACTATCTTAACGGACTGGGCTAACCTCAGTGGCGTGGGAATTAACCCAGCAAAAACGGACTTAGTCCTCTTTACTAGGAGGCGCACGATTCCTACTATTACCTTGCCTAGACTAGGGGGCACACAACTAGAGTTGTCCGACACGGCCAAATTTCTTGGTCTAATTTTAGACAAGAAATTAAAATGGAAACCCAACATTGAAGAAAGGGTGAACAAAGCTACTGTGGCACTTTACTCATGCAAGAAAGCAATCGGGAAAACGTGGGGCCTGCAACCAAAAGTTGTGTATTGGTTGTATACAGCTATTGTGCGGCCTATTCTACTTTATGGAGTTAGCGTGTGGTGGACAGCACTAAGTACCGCCACCTATTATAACTTGCTCGTCAAAGTTCAAAGGCTGGCTTCTCTCCTCATAACTGGAGCTTTTCATACAACACCTTCATTGGGACTAGAGATAGTCCTTGGACTACTGCCACTGGACGTCTTCGGTCAACGGATGGCGGCATGCACGGCGTTGCGTCTTCGTGAAACTGACCTGTGGCGAGCGCTGGACTATGGGCACTCAACGATTCTTCGCAACTTCAACCTGCCCCCAGCAACTGACTACACTGTTCCCAAATACCTATTTGGAAGAAACCATTGTAGCCTGATCCCGTCAAGGGAAGCGTGGGATAATAGCATATCCTTCCCTAGTGCATCCATTGCAATTTATACTGATGGTTCGAAGACGGACGCAGGAGTGGGTATCGGAATATACTCTGAGGAACTGAACATTAACTTGTCTCTCAGTCTCCCTAACTTCTGTAGTGTTCTACAAGCAGAGGTCTCAGCGATTTTGGAGGCCCTAAATTGGTTGGGTAGGTACGTCGTCACAGGAAGGAACGTAATACTCTTCACCGATAGTCAGCCTGCTATTAGATCACTTGAATCAGTGCTAACCACATCAAAAATCATCGAGAAGTGCCGGTTAGTACTGAGAGAGATGGGTCGTTTCTTCGATATTACGCTATGCTGGATACCGGGTCATAGTGGCTTCGAAGGGAATCGACGCGCAGACGACTTGGCGCGACTTGCCTCAGCTAGTGCCGCTGACGGCGATCGTTACAACATAAAAACGCCATCTGCTGCTTGTGCAATGGTAATAAAAACCGCTGTTGAACGCAGGGCCAATGCAAGATGGACCTATGGTTGTACTTGTAATACGACGAGGTTGATATGGCCAAAGATAGATTTTGTTCGATCAACCATATTACTGTCTTTGGACAGAAAGCATATTCGGAATGTAGTGGGGGTTATAACGGGACATTGTCCTATTGGAAATCTTGCTAGAAGGCTCCGAATTCCCCACAATGACTTCTGTAGAAGCTGTGATGACGAGGAGGAGGAAGAGAGCGTACATCACTTACTCTGTCAATGTCCTGCTTTGGCCGAGAAACGAAACCGTTATCTTGGTTCCAGGTATTTTTATGATACGGACGATCTTCGTGATGTGAGCCCAATACTGCTCAACAAATTCATTGTTAGCACTGGGTGGTTCTCAGCTTAATAGGTTATTAGATTCGAATTCTACAGAGGTATCACAACGGACCAAGTCTGGTCTAAGTGCGCTGGGGATAAACTCAGCAGCCCCTTCACCTAACCTAACCTAACCTACTTGGAAGATAAGAAACCAACTAGCTTTGGTACTTACACGATTTCCTCTTTGCCGTTTTCTTATATAGCGTTTTTGTAACTCGTAATAATGCAATCAGGTCATATACTTCAGGCGATCCGTCGTGAAATCGGGCTTCAGAGTGCATGCCAGGCACTGTCTGAGATTATTTTAGAAAACGATAGGGTATTAGTCAGAAAGCTTAAATTTAAGTTTGCACCACTTGAAAAATTTTCTAACGGTACTTATCAAGGTTTTTGTCTTATTTGGGTTTCCTGCGTATATCTCCGCTGCTAATGGTAGCATTTCCAAAAGAATGCCACTGAATTGTTTGGTACAAAATTTGATTCATCTTTGGCATAGCGAGTGTTCACTAGAAAGCAGTAGGTAAAATGTTACAGCGTGTCAAAGTTGAAAAAAAAGTTGTACAAATCAGTTTTTTGCAAATAAGTCGATAACGGTGAGTTTTCGCGCAAAAATTAATAATAATGGACTTGTACTTAAAAAAAAAAAAAAAATTAAGTCGATACGATCAGCCGCAGCCGAGATAAACCCGAAAGAAGGTGAGCATTCCGAAGTAATTATGCGTTATACATACTTATAGGTATAATTTGTTGCAGATGCAGTTAGGATGGTGAGTTGCGTTCTTTATTTGAGCTACCCCTGTAGGCTTCGAAATTGGTATCTATTTGTATTTGTGTATTACAGTGGCGGAAATTGAATTGAATTTGAAGGTTTCCCGAAAATCTGGCAGTTCACCAATGGGATAAAGTAATTTACTTTCTTTTTATTTTGGATGGCTTATTTAGTGATGAGGGTACGTTTTTATTATCTTCTTCAGTATAATCTACTTGGTTGTGGAAGGGGGACCATAGTTGAAAAATCATAAATGTCATCGTAGCAATCTTCATCATTGATGTGTTCGGTTATGACTGCGACATTTGAGTATATTTTCCCACAACAAGTTCTAGATATTGGTACATGCGAGCCCTGCCTTCCTACAACCACATGCTGTCCCACAGTTTTTATTACAAGAACAAGAAATAATATTTAAGAAGTATGGGTATATTACGCTTTCAGGTTCCCAAGGAAAATTTTTGATGTTTCCGATATTTTCCGCTATGTGTCTGCTATATGGCGGACGGTAAGTTAAGTGTCGCTAGTGTCGATAAGAAGAACAAAAAAATTTCCCTTGGGGACCTGAAAGCGTAATATACCGAAGTATGAAGGGATGATTTCTCCCGAAATCATCACAGGCTTCAATCCCACCTGGGTTCGCTTCCAGCGCAAGTTTTCTGATTTTAAAACGTTGCCGAGCCATGTCTGTATTTGGTGGTACGTTCGTAAGCAATAATGATCAGTGGCTGATTCGGTGGGAGGCAAGGCAGCAAGATCCGCTTTAATTTGCGTTCCTGCGCGAGCAAAAAGTTTTAAGCGGAAATCGCTTAGTGATGTGTCGTTACGTGTACCTCCGTACAAGGCAATCAAAACATTCTTTCCGATAGTGCATATAGTGTTTGCATCTGAGCACTCTGCTTAAAAAGCCTGGAGCGATTGTAAAACGCGAGTATGTTCCTTCTTCTTTAAAAAGGAGAGAAGCCTAGTTTTCCCATATCTAAAAACGGCTGAAGTCGTATCACCCCCTGTGAATGCGTGAAGAAAAAGTATATGCTCTGAAAAAGTATGGTGTTTGAAACCTGTTGATGAATACAAAATTGTATTTTCGTATCCTCGCTCCATAGTTTAAAATAGACGTTCTAGACATGATATCCAATACCTGACAGTGTAACCAGCAGATCAACTTCTTCTCCAACGATGAAAATTGAGTCAAACTTGGACGACATGCGTAAAGCCGTTTGAACAATTTGTGTATCCGCATCCTCTACAGCCTGGGATACTAAGAAACCATGATTATTTAAATACTTTTGCAGTATAGTATATCAAAAAATCGTTTCTTTTTTCTTTAATTGGCTAGCAATGCCTCCTGCTTTATACCTCTGAAGATTGTGGTCTCGTCAAAAATAAATTCAGCTGACTGTTGAATCAATCAACAACATCACCTTCGTTTAAGGATTTTGCACATGTCGTTCACAATTTGTGGACGTCTTGCCACATTGTCCAGAAGTAATAGAATTGTGACAAATTTCTCTGCTGGTGGAAATTCTCTACAGAGGGAGAAAAATAAGATTCGAACCATTCCACAAATAAACAGGAAGTCGTCCATCCTTTTTCATTTGATCGAAAAAAACTGACAAAGACGATTTTGGAACCCCTTTCATTGCACGCGGGTTTTCAGAATGAAATTTATTGTTTTGTCTAATTTGGAATTTCTGTGGTAAAATGCAACGACGTAAAACCGGGGAACCATAGACGCAATGTGAAACATTGTATAAATTTGATAACGACGTAAACGTAACAACAACGCTATATACAGTGGCGGCTCGTATACAATCATACAGGGGGTTCACAAAAAAAAAATACATACGACATCAACCCCTCAAAATCTATTTTAACGTATACTGAAGACTACCTATTTTTAATTAAAATTATTTTATTTTAATGACACAGTATATTCCATACTAACGTACATACTAAGTTTTTGGGAAAATGACCATTTCCTCAAACCTGTTTCCATCCTGTTTTCCTGCATCCTGCAAAAATCTAGATTTTATAACTAAAGAATCATTTCGATTTTCACATAACAGTGTAAAAAAACCATTAAATTTTACGAATCAGCAGCACACCAAAATTTATTTTTTATCATTTGGCATTAAATTTTTCCACAAAATGCTTTTCCGTTTTCCATCGCAAAGTTCAGACAAGTCAAACCTCCTAGAATATTTTGCATTAAATTTTTGTCCTTAGAAAAATTCTTGTCAAAAAATTTCTAAAGTTAAACATAAAATCTCTACTCACTTGTATATTGAAAATATCCAAAATATCCAAAATTCATATCCATTCGGTTCATCACCAAGTGGTGTGCTGTGTAGGCTGTGCACGACATATTTGTGCACAAATTCTAGTGTAAATTTTGCACTATCCCCTCGCCCCGAGAACCCGTCACATATCTGATTTCGGAGCGAGTGCACCAGTTCATATGACTGTGCACCAACACCCTGGCTGTTGGTCGCTGGTCGATATATTTATGCATATTTACTTACGCTTCTTAGATGCGGTTTGTTCTGTTTTGTGAAGTGTATTATTTAGCGAAGATATTTAGTATTATTTGTTGATATGGTTGTTTTAACAGGGGGTGCACGTGCACATGTGCACATATGGGCGAGCCGCCACTGGCTATATAAGAAAACGGCGAAGAGGAAATCGTGCAAGTAGCAAAGCAAGTTGGTTTCTTACATAGATATACATACTGGATAAGACGAAAGCATATCGTTCTATTGCAACCCGTGAAGCCACACACATACTTTGATTTTCCCGTATTCGTACACGGCCATTTTTTTCTCCCCTCTCACGTCACTGTCCAAAATTGCGATTATAACACTGGCTCTCAACCTTTTTTCTCAACTGATTTTTTTCGGAAGAAATCATTGAACATTTAACGTTGATTCCGCATTTTTTTCATTTTTGTACATTCTTCCTGGATTATTAAAGCTAGCACTTATTTGGAATTATACTGTAACTTATTTTTAGTACAAAAAAATCGCATTATAAAAATCTGATTACAAAATGCTGAGAAACACTGGAAAATTGCGGGGAATTCGGTCATTCCGTTCCGTTCCAACTTCTGACATGAGTGACAAGTCCCCGTCTGTTTTCACATCGTTAAGAATTGTATTCAGGGATAACTTTAAAATTTAAAGTTTTTAGTGAGTTTCATTAATTCAAATCCCTTAACAACATTTTAAACTTAAATAATGAAGTGCGCTGTAAAGAATTGTGCAAGTGATTTACCGAAAACTTTGAGCCTTAATTTCATTTTTCGTGTAAGCTTCGTGTTCTGGTGATACAAATTGAAGATTTTTTAATAGCTAACCACGTCGGCTGGTAAAGTGATAACTTGTAAGGTGTAAACAACATATTACTGAATATCGCATGTACCTTCTTATAGGTGGTACTATCAGTGCCATAAATATTTTCGGTAAAAATATGATTTCGGTGAGCTTTCCCATGCGTGGCACGGATTTCTATGTATTTTTCATGATGCTAACCGGTGAATCTCGTAAAAGGCTCTATTAATCCGAAAAACTGAATTAGTGGCGGTGAAAATGAAATATGTGAGAATGTTTTTAGTTGCATATTTCATAGATAAAAAGTGATTTTTTCTCGGAAAATTCGGGTGAATTCACAGTAGCGCCGTGTAGTATGTATTTTCTCGTTCTTTTGTTCCAATCGTTCCAATTTCACCTTCACCTCAAACCTTTTTTGGTGATTGTTTATGATAAAAATATGGCGCGAAAGATTCGAATTGTGAACTAATTAGAATATTTCGGATGTTCGCTAAAAAGGTAAACTAAACTAAATTTAATCGAAATTACGTTTTAGAATGTTCATAGAAATTGCTGTTAGCTACTTTGAATGTTGATACATATTACCTTAAAATTGTGTCGTTGTTTTTGTCTTATCATAATGATAATGTGTATCATTTAGAGAGTGGTTTCGACGTATCTATTTAATTATTACCCTGATTCCGATTTTGAGCTACTAGCCGCTGAAACCATATGGGGCAATACAATCCAGGTAAAATGCTGATAAAAACTAATGTTGTTTTTGCCATCAATCACAGTCATTGTAAAAAATTGTGAGGTTACGAAACAAAACAGTTGTGTTGTGCCGTTCTGATTCCCTAACTACAATTTAGCGAATCAGAAATAATCTCCGGTTCTTTTCGTTAGTCTGTCTAATATAAAAGCAGATCCTTTTTTTACAGGTTAGTTTATATTTCAAATTTCAACCTGAAAATTCAGCAAAGCTTAAATTTACATTAAAAGTATGTACTGAGTTCACCGAGCAAAAAACTTGCATTTATGTCTCTCGTGAAAAAATTTACGTGGAGACTTGCTTTTTATTTAGTCAATCAGAAATATTCGCTTTAACAGACTCAACATACCATCTCCATTTTGTAAAAAGACTCAGACTCAAAGATACATAAATTACATTGGTCCTAGAGCATATAATGTCATACCAGAATACATAAAAAACTCACTATCAGCCATAGAATTCAAAATTAAGCTATCGAAGTGGCTTCATAGTTTAAATGTTGAAGAATTGAATTTATTATTTCCATTTTAATAACATATTTTATTAACAATAAACTAAAGAATTACTATTATTAACCCATTAGCGCCCAAGACAAGAAATACTTGTCGGATTTTTAAGAAAATTTAAACTTTTGTCATTAATAAGGCTTAAAATCATATTTTGAAAAGAAAATAAATTTATTGTCTCAATTGTGGTCGTACCGAAATGTTGCGTATACGCAACGTTGGGCGCTATAGGGTTAAAAAAATGGGAACGAGGATTTTTTCGAATAACACTTTTATTCGTCGTTTTATTTTATTTTCCTTATTCTTTGAATTCTGGTAGTGTGTTTTTATTTCAAATTGTACACTTCAATGTTAAGTCTAAGAAAATATAATGGCGCAGTTATTATAATATGAAATTTTAAAGTTTATTTGAATGATAATTTTTGAAACAATCGGCGCGTGGAGCCATACGTTGCATTTTTTAGACATGTACAAACTCTGGCTTGAACATAGCCTGCATCTCCTCCTATTTTCTGTTCTTACACTGATGTGGCCGATATTGTCTAGCCTCATTGTATCCGGTACCGCGTTGATTTCTTGCATTATTAAAAAAAAATAGATCATCATCGGGGTCCATATCTATTTTTTTTAAATAATGCAACAAATCATCGCGGTACCGGATACAATGAGACTAGACAATATCAGCCACAACATACGATGCACTAAATAATGAACTCAGACACGTACGAGACCTCGTCAAAGAGTCGAATTACTCCTTTGACGTATGTGGTCTCAACAATGGTTTTCTTTTGGGAATTATCCTTGTTGCTCTCAAGGAGAAAGGGAGATGTGAGCATATGTGCATACCAATAATTTATTGACCTTCGGAAAAGGATTATGTTGCGTGTCCTGTTTTATGTCAATGTCTTAAATTTTAAGATTTATGACAGGACTTGCATTGCATCCTCCTTTACTCTAGGTGGTCTATATGCGTGCACACTACAACCTGTAAGCGCCCAACGTTGCGTATACGCAACATTATTTTCAAGCGCTGAATCAACCGTGATAATTATACATCTTGATTTTTTTTAATTTCAAGGAGTTTCAAGGACATATTTAGAATTGTTGTCCACAAAAAAAAAGATTAGTTAGACTTATTTTTTAGACGAGAGCAAATAAAACAGACAGACAATTATAAATCATGAGAGCAAAGGTTATTCAAACTCGCGTAAATTATTTGTTAGTGAGCAAAATGTTCTAACATATATTTTTTTAAGTTGCATACAAATGAATCCATATTGTGAAAGCTATCTTACAACATTTTTTAATGTCTAGGTTATACAAAAAAAAATTGCGAAATAATGTTGCGTATACGCAACGTTGGGCGTTAATGGGTTAAACTATAGTTAAACTCACTTAGCCAAAGACAACGTAACATATTGGTATAAACACTCCTTACTCAAGCCATTCGCTTAAAAGGAGAACTAGTAACAATGAATGAATTATATCATAGATTTGTAAAACATTTGTAATTAATAATAAATAAAAAAAAAAATAAATAAATAAAAAAAATTTAAGATAAACGTTTACTCGCGTTTTGATTGATTGTCGACCACATCTTTTCCTGTGAAACAAAGAGAAACTGCATTGTTTCGCTGCCGAAATGTCAAAAACCGGCAAAACCGGTGTGGAGATTTTCATGTGAAGTGGAGTTGTTACCGTGTGTAGTCGTCAACGTTACAAAGACAACTGAATTCGGAGTGTGATAAGGTTGTCAGCCGTACCACTTCCTAGTCGCATTATTAGTTTATCATTCTATGATAAGAATATATCTTATCATCTTCTTCTGAATAATAAACTGGCGACGAGTCGTGCCGAGTTTGGAAACTCGTTTCTCTATGAGTGCCTATTTCACAGAGTGGCGACCGAACGATCACGGCCACAGAGCACGACAATTATTCCTCATTTGAAATATTTTTGCGTTTCCGCATGAATTTAAACCCATGCAAAAACAATTTAACAAGTGTTGGAGTCAAAATATTTAGTAGTCTGGTTAGTGCGCGCGCCTTCGTTGCACAGGGTCATGGGGTGGAGACTTAGAGTAGGTACTAACATCTTCATTTCACGTGAAATCCATGCAAATACTGTCAAAATTTTGATGATCGTGAAAACGAATTCGCTTGGTTGTAGTTACTTTACACGAAAGTCTCCACACCGTATTTTGACATTTCGCCTGCGATAACAATGCCGTTGCACTTTATTTCACAGGGAAAAGGTGTCATCCACAATCAATTAGCCCGCGAGTTCTCATTTATCTTAGAGAATAAAAGGCATGTCTCCACGGCACATTTTTCATGGTAGACATAAATGCAAGTTTTTCGCTCGGTGAGCATAGTACTTGCCTGTACCGTGAACAAATTCAGTTTATACATGGTGTTTTTCGATAATCCCACTCAGATGTTAAACGAGTTCCCATTTATGAGGATAAATAATACTGGTGAGCGTGCTGTTGCTGTTGTTTCAACCCGTCAACAAAAAAACAGCAAAATCTTGGAAATTGGATGTCACACATCTGCGGCGTTCGTACAGATTCGGACAGTCATGCCTGTTATTTATTTATAATAAATTTAAGAAACAGGCTCATTTTATTGCTATACATCCCGTGTAGTTTTGGGCAGCGTTGTTAAACACGATCGTGAGTTTTGAGTCAGAGTAAACCTCGATACCAAAAAACGTAACTAGTGCTGGCGTCAAATGTCTAAATATTGCTTAAATAAAAACAGCAACTATCGATTTTGGACCTTTCAAAATCATAATGCAACATCATCTAATATTATAATTTTCCATTTCAAACAACCAGCCAGTAGTCTGGCTGGTCTAGGGGTTAGTGCGTTAGTGTCTAGCGGTTAGTGGTGAGTACCCATTTATGGGTTCCATAAATGGAATCTTATAACACAATCTGCCGATTGGTATAGACATTATAATGTGATTGTGATTAATAACCGAAATGTGTGAATATGCATCTTAAGAATAACATAAGTGCAGATTTGCAATTCCTAACCGCAATTTATTGCGTCGCAAAGAAGTGGCATCTGATGAGATGCGACGTGAAATGCTCTGTTCGCCAAAACAGGCCAGGGATCATGATTGCATTGATTCGTTTCCCTGCCGAGTTTAGATGATTGTTAAAGGCACATAATCGGAACCAAGATATATTACCTCCGGTCATGCCACTCCCGGCAGTGCATGGCGCCGCAAAGCACTGGCACTTACTGATATGCGGTGTCATATGCTGTTGGTCGAAACCGGGGAGGATTTGTGTGTTTTCGCAGACACTTTTTTACTATAAAAAAACTAAGTGTATAACTTGTAGTTCATGTATTTTATTTGTTAAAAATTAGAATGAGGTGTAGTGAATTTTTGTAAATTTAAGGGATCGTGTTATAATATTTTTTATATATTTTAGGATTCTATTAGAAGTGCGGCAAAGGAGACAATGGCTAACTATTTTAAAAGGCCGAATGAAAACGTTTGACGTTTATCATAGCAAACACGGAAAATTTTTCGCTAATATTAAATTTCTAATTTTTTTATCAAATTCATAAGATTTAATATTAAATTCATAATTTTATGATTCATTTGCTCGTTCACTTCATCTGTAAAAGTGGTTTCGCGGATTGGTGTAGTGATAAATCATAAATTTGTTCGAAAAGTGTTTAGTGGTTTGCATTTTTTACCTGCCGCTCGGACGGTCTTTGTTCTTTGTTTTCATTTGGTCCAGTAGTCATTTCAACTCGGCTTAACTGAGTTATCTGGGCATACATTTTCGTACTAGCATATAGCGCAGTGGTAGCGTGTACGACTCACGCCCGTGAGGTCCTGTGTTCGAATCCCACTTTTTGCAAATTTTTTCTTTTTGCTTTTTTTCTCTTTTTATTAATTTATTAGTTTAGTTCTTGTATTAAAATGAATTGTGTTTGCGAGCAATTTTACAAAGTCCAAATTGACGGTCTATCTCAGCTCGTTTCATCGTTGCAGAGCCAACTTAGCAAGCTGAGATCCCTTATGAAATCTGTAAATTGTTGTGAAAACAATTCCGAAGCATTGCGAGATAAAAATGTAAATTTAAAAAATAAGAAGAGTAATATAGGGAAAGGCACTAAGAAAAAAACTAAAAATATTATTTCAATATCTTCTGAGCAATCTTTCGTTAGCCATGAAGCGGGGACTTCCACTGTTATTTCAGATTCATCTTCTACAATTCCTTCCAACGTTGACAAAAATCAATCTCCGATTGATAAATTTGTCACAGTTCGTAAGAAAGGGAAACATATTAAAAAACCTTCTCCTGTTGGTGATGTTATTCCCAAAAAGAGTGATAATAATAATAGGCGACACAAAAGAATCTTCGGTATCGATCAAGCTAATGATTCTCTTCGAAGTGTCCCCAGTTTCAAGGTATTCCATGTTTCTAAGCTGCATGTTTCGGTAAAAGCAGACGATTTAAAGGAATATGTAATGAAAAAGCTTAATTTAACAGATGACAGCTTTCTTTCGGTTTATCCTCTGATAAAAAAAGATTGTGATATTTCTAAATTAGTTTCAATCAGTTTTGGTTTGAAACTTCCTCATGAATATTCTAAGCAAGTGTTTTGTGCCAACTTCTGGCCCAAGGGCGTCAACATATCACCCTTCAAATTTTCAAAAAACGACAAACGCCAAAACAGTGTCCAGCAGAACACATAATTTCCAATTCATTTTTCTCGGTCTATTATCAAAATGTTGGCGGTCTTCGTTCAAGAACAAATGACTTTTACCTTGCAGCTTCACAAGAAGATTATGCTGCCATTTGCTTAACCGAGACTTGGCTTCACACAGACATTACAAATGAAGAACTTTTCATAAGAGACTATGATGTCTATCGTCGCGACCGTTATGAGGCTTCGACTAAGAGAGGAGGTGGTGTTTTGGTAGCTATCAAAACAACATTCCCATCTCATGAAGTTGAGCTTTTTCATAAGGACGTGGAACAGATATGTGTTTCTATCAATGTTTCTCGCAGCGAAAAAGTATATATTTTTAATAGCTATTTACCACCTTTGAGTTCAGTTGATGTTTATAACAAACATGTAGATAATATCTCCAAGCTATTTGCATCTTTTGAGGAAAAAGACAAATTGATTGTTGTTGGGGATTTCAATCTTGGTAATATAAGTTGGTTCTGGAACGACGACGAGAAAAAAAATCTGCCGCGTGATTTACATCTTGAGTGTGAATCTGTTCTAACAGATTGTTTGTTTGCATTGGATTTGATGCAAATGAATCTTGTTAAAAATTCGATTGGTAGAATTTTAGATCTAATTTTTGTTAGTACTTGCTTGAATGCTTCTGTAATTAAAGTAGATAAACCAATTTTGCCCAATTCAATCCATCACAGTGCTCTTCTTCTTGAGTTTGTTTTTTATGATTACATTGAAGAAGAGCCCGAAGTTATTCCTACTAGAAATTTTCAAAAAGCCCAATTTGAAAAACTAAATTCAACATTTTTTAATATGGATTGGGCTCCAGTTATATCGAATAGTAATCTTATTGAAAGTTATACAATTTTTAATTCAATTTTAAATAAATCTATTCGCAAGTACGTTCCTTTAAAAAAGAACAAAATAAAAGCAAAAAATCCTTGGGCTACCAAAGAATTGTTCAAACTTAAGAGAGCAAAAAATAAGGCCCATAAATTATACAAGAAGTCATCCTCTCTTGCCAATAAAGAAAATTTCTTTAGATTGAGAAGAGAGTATGAATCAATGAATAAAAATCTTTACAAACAGTATATTGCGAGAGCTGAAAATAATATAAAGAATGACAGTAAGACATTTTGGAATTTTATAAACAGCAAGCGTAAGAATACGGGAATCCCAAAAAATTTAGAATTCAATGGCAATTTTTACAAAGATGTTCAATCGGTTTGTGACGGATTTGCTAGATTTTTCAGTTCAGTTTACAAAGTGCCAGACTCCGTTTCATCAGAAATGAATGCTAACATCAATGGAAGTCAGAGTGCATTGGTCCCTCGGATAGCTCAGGAGGACCTTACGAGTGCTCTTGAGATTTCTGAGGATGACCTATTGAATGCTATGCGTGATCTTGATGTTAGTATTCAGGCCGGACCTGATGGCATTCCTAATATATTTTTGAAGAATTGCATGCAATCGTTATGTCGTCCTTTAGCCTTTATTTTTAATTTGTCCTTGACTTCAGGTGTTTTTCTTGATGAATGGAGAGTTTCATACATAACGCCTGTTCACAAAAAGGGTCTGAAGCATCTTATTGATAACTATAGACCCATAGCTAAAATATCTGCAATACCGAAGTTGTTTGAAATGCTTATTAAAAATAAAATAGATGTTTTAATTAGCCGTTTGATATCGCCATGTCAACATGGATTCCTGAAAGGAAAATCAACTTCAACAAATTTAGTATCATTTACTAAATTTGTTGCTGATGGTATTGAGCAGGGAATGCAGGTTGATGTGGTATATACCGATTTTTCGAAGGCTTTTGATAGAGTAGATCATAATATTTTACTTAAAAAACTAGAACATTTAGGAATACAGTCAATTTTTCTAAGCTGGGTGAGATCCTATTTAACGGATAGGACTCAGTTGGTGAAGTTAAATGGCTGTACATCTCGCTCTGTTATAAAGTGTTCATCAGGGGTTCCGCAAGGAAGCCATTTAGGACCACTTTTCTTTTTAGTTTTCATAAACGATATCATCCAAAATTTTAAATTCGTGCGTGTATGGCAGTATGCCGATGATATGAAAATCGCTATGAAAATACGCAACATTCATGATTGCCTTAAGTTGCAATCCGATTTAGAAAAGCTACAATTTTGGTGCCGCGATAATAATTTAAATTTAAATGTTAGTAAATGTAAAGTGCTTAGCATATATAAATTGAAAACTCCGGTCTTCTTTGAGTACTCCTTAACAGGTAGTGTTCTTGAAAGGGTTGCCGAAATATCAGATCTTGGTGTAATTTTCGACCATGAGCTTTCATTTCGACAACACATTGATTACATTATTTCAAAAGCGAATAGTATGTTAGGATTTGTTAAACGTAATGCGCGCGAATTTAATGATGCTTTTACTTTAAAAATATTGTATGCAGCTTTCGTTCGTTCGCACCTGGAGTATTGTTCTATTGTGTGGAATCCGTTCTATAAGGTGCATATCGAGCGTATAGAAAGAATTCAACACAATTTTACACGGTTTGCCATTTATCAAATTGGCTGGCGTTTCAAGCCAGATTATAAAACTCGCTGTTCCTTATTGGGTTTACAAGCCTTAGATTATAGAAGAACATTTTTAAACGCTATGTTTATAAGAGACCTGTTTTGCTCTCATATTGTTTGTGAAGATATATTAAATAACTTTCAAGTCAGAAATATTCCTCACAATTTGCGGCGGAACAACCTTCTTGTTCAGCCTTATCATAGAGTAAACTATGGGCTTAATGAACCAATTACAAGGTCAATTATTCTTTATAATAGTTTGAAGGACTTAGTTAATTTTAATTGTACTAATAAACTAATGTTTAAAAGAAGTTATTTTGATAAATTTCCTTATTAATATATTTTGTTTTCAGTTTTTTTTACGATCTGCTAGAGTTTACACTCGATTGATTGATTAGTCACTTACGTACGGATAGTAAGTAAAGTGATGCCGAGAAGCCTAGTCCCGGGACAAAAGTTTCTGTGAGGCAAAAAAAAAAAAAAAAAAAAAAAAAAAGAAAACAAATATAACTGCGAAACAAAACAGAATATGTCACAAACACTTTAACACTTTAACACTTTAACCTCGAAAGTGAATTCATCAATTTTTTTGAATACAGTAATAAATAAACCCAATTAATTATTTGATTTTTCGCTGAGTAACCGTTTCAGGCTTAGTATTTATTGCTGGTTTGATCGTGTGTGACATATATCTGAAACACTTCTTGCAATTGTCGCCGAATTTTCACAGCACATTTTTTTGACCTAGGTTGTAACTTAATTTTACTTTTTTGAAATAACCACAATTTCAGGTGATTTTGGAAATAAAGACATCAATGGTTCCATTTATATAAAATATAATATAAATAAACTACATATTTATTGAATTGAATTGAAATAAAGGAATTTATTAGACCTTCTGAACCCTTCTTTGATTACATATTTGGGTTTATTTCAAAGATGTTTGTAATTTTTTTTAAGTACGTTAACAAATAATCCGAAAACACCTATTCATCATTTTAACTACATAATTATAGTTCCATTATCATACACGCACATACACATACCGACATTGTAAAAACTATACAGCAACTAAAACGAGATGCTATAATTCATAAGTATAATACACCCATTTACACATATCTAAATAATAATTCTATGTATCTTTAATGCTAAAGCATTTGTATGAGTTAATTTATTCCAAGATGAAATACTCAAACTTTGCAAAATAATTTCCTCTAAATTCTAGTTAGGGTTTGAATCAACAATAATTGATAGTGCTGCTCAAACTTTTCATTTTATACTTTTTTTGCGGCGCCTATGACCATGTCACACATACATAGGCGCGGATCGCACAAAAATGCTTCAACGTTTTAAGCATATGTCCGGTCCAGTATGTAGGTCTATGGTTTCTTATCAGTCGTAAGTTATCGCATAACGCAGCAATATCGACGAGCTCATATGCCGGACACACACGGAGAATCCGAATCCATTTTTTTAGATTTTCGTTCTGTCAAAATCCAAGAAAATGTATCAGTTTGACACAAAGAGATACATACCTGGAGAAGACGAAAGCATATCGCTCTATTGCAAGCCTTGAAGCCACAACAAATTGTCACACATACTTTGATTTCCCCGTATTCGTACACGGAATTTTTTTTCTTCTCTCTTACGTCACTGTCCAAAATTGCGATTATAACACTGGCTTTCAACCTTTTTCCTCAACTGAATTTTTTTCGGAAGAAATCGTTAAAAATTTATATCTCATTTAACGTTAATTCCGCAATTTTTCGCTTTTGCACATTTTTCCTGGATTATTAAAAATAGCACTTAGTTGGAAGTGCAGTGACTTATTTTAAGTACAAAAAATCGCATTATCAATATCTAATTTCAAAACTCATTTCCATTATATTTTGAGAAACGCAGGAAAATTGCGGGGAATTCGCTCGTTCCGTTTCGTTCCAACTTATGACATGAGTGTCAATTCCTCGTCTGTTTTCACATCGTTAAGAACTGTATTCACGAATAACTTTAAAATTTAAAGTTTTTAGTGAGTTTCATTAATTCAAATCCCTTAACAACATGTTAAACTTGAATAATGAAGTGCACTATAAAGAATTGCGCCAGTGATTCACCGAAAACTTTGAGCCTGAATTTCATTTTTTCGAGCAAGTTTCGTGTTCTGGTGGTACATATTACTGAATATCGCATGTACCTTCTTATAGGTGGTACTATCAGTGCCGTAAATGTTTTCGGTGAACTTTCCCTTGTGTGGCACGGATTTCTATGTATTTTTCATGATGCTTAACAGTGAATCTCGTAAAAGACTCTATTAATCCGAAAAACTGAATTAGTGGCGGTGAAAATGAAATATGTGAGAATGTTTGTAGTTGCATATTTCATAAATAAAAAGTGATTTTTTCTCGGAAAATTGGGGTGAATTCACAGTAGCGCCGTCTAGCATGCATTTTCTCGATCTTTTGTTCCAATCGTTCCAATTTTACCTTGACCTCAAACCTTTTTTGGTGATTGTTTATGATAAAAATAAAGCGCGAAAAATTCGAATTGTGAAGTAATTAGAATATTTCGGACGTTCGCTAAAAAGTAAACTAAGCTAAATTTAATCGAAATGAAATTTTAGAATGTTCATAAAACTTGCTGTTAGCTACTAGCAATTTGAATGTTGATACATATTACCTTAAAATTGTGTCATTGTTTTGTCTTCTCATAATGATAATGTGATAATTTAGAGAGTGGTTTCGAAGTATCTGTTTATTTACCCGATTCAGATTTCGAGCTACTAGACGCTGAAAACATATGGAGCAATACAATTCAGGTAAAATGCTGAAAAAAACTAATGTTGTTTTTGTCATCAATCACAGTCATTGTAAAAAATTGTGAGGTTACGAAACAAAACAGTTGTGTTTGCCGTTCTGATTCCCTAACTATAATTTTGCGGATCAGAAATAATCTCCGGTTCTTTTGGTTAGTCTGTCTATTATAAAAGCAAGAGTTAACTTGTTCCAAATTGGAATACCCAATGTAAAATAAAGTCGTTGATCCTTTTTTACAGGTTAGACTAAATTTCAAATTTCAACCAGAAAATTCAGCAAGGCTTAAATTTACATTAAAGGTTTGTACTGAGTTGACCGAGCGAAAAACTTGCATTTATGTCTCCCGTGAAAAATGTTCCGTGGAGACTTGCTTTTTATTTAGTCAATTTATCCCTAAATCACTAACTATACGTAAAATTTACTTGTTCGCTCACATTATAATGTGTACACGCAGTTCCACGAGTCTGGTTGACTACTCACTGCAGGAGTGCTTTCCTCAGTTAGTTGTTGTATTTTCATGTTAGTGGCATCATCCTGTTTGTGGTCTATGGCGGTAAGCTTAGCAATGTTCTAGATGCTACTACGCCTATTTGACGTGCTTTTAGTTAGTAATGCCAATATAAAATAGCACGTAATTGTTAGCTATATCTCTTGCTCACAGAAATTCAATTCATAAAGAGCCGACAAAACATATCTGATATGTATTGAAATCGAAAAAATTCTTCTAGAAGATTCCTTTTTATAATTAACGAAATGTTGTAGATTATACTGACACACACTAATCATGAAATGAGGGTTCAACGGCAATAATGCAAATATCGGAATAGTTCATCTCTGAAAAGCACTTGTATTTTAAAATTAAGGGCATATTTTGGTCTAATAATATTTGCCTGTGGCACTGAAAAATTATAAGCTGGGAAAAATATGTAAACTGTGAAAAATATGGTAGGAAAATATGAACACGTTAAAATTTATTATGTTAGTACGAACGCCCTTACCGGTCATGTTAGTATTCCAGGGTTTAAGCTAAACGTTCACTCGCGTTTTGATTGAATGTCAACCACATCTTTTTCTGTGAAACAAAGAGAAACTGCATTGTTTCGCTGCCGAAATGTCAAACACCGGTGTGGAGACTTTCATGTGAAGTATGGGTACCACCAAGCGAATTGGATTTCACGTGGAGCTGTTACATTCATAGAGGATAATTTCGCCATTAGAGTAGGTACTAATATCGTCAGTTCACGTGAAATCCATGCAAATACTGTCAAAATTTGGATGATCGTGAAATCGAATTTGCTTGGTGGTACTGACTTCACATGAAAGTCTCCACCAGTGGCGGCTCGTGCTCTGCGAATCTGGGTGGGCCACTAAGAAAAGTATTGATACCTATTCCCCCATACCGATTCCGCCTAAAAAACAGTAAAAAAATGAGCTCAAATATTGTTCGAAATATATCTCGAAATATTACTGTATACTATTGTAAGAATTAATACATTTGCGTCTTAAATTATCTTGCAAACTACAATAAGAATGCGCATAAAAAAAATAGTTGGAGTTGATTTTATTTGTGCTCTATGCCAGTATCTGCATACCAACTTGAATTTTAAAATTGTGAAGAATTTTAGGCATTTCATGAGGCTAACAAATATTAAATTATAAAAATCAGGGTTATAATAAATAGGTATGCACTGTCCAGAAAGAACCAACGCAGACGTCTAGAGCGTTTTTGCCATGAGGATGAGAATTGATCACTTTACTGATTTCTTTTATTTACTATTCACTCATGGCAAGTTACACGGTTGAGAAGCGCGTTCAAGTGACAAAACTTTATTATCAAAATAAAATTTCGTTAAAACAAATTTTACGCCTATTTTGCGGGAACTGGCTCCAAAGATCATGTGGTTTGACCCCTTTAAACCTTTTCTGTGGGGGTTTCTTTAGTTGCAATCGACCGATGCCCTTAAAGTCAATATCAATCAACCATTCGCCGAAATTCAGCAGGATCTATGCGGGAGAGTCACTCGGATCCCTGCCACCGTGAGAAGCCACGGCGGAGAATTGAATGATGTTAAATTCCCTACCCACACAATGGTACATATATGCATCTTTCAAATAAAATAAAAGAATCGTATATACCTCACACATAGCTTGTTTTAGTCCATTTCAATATCTACCCGCCCTTATTGGAAAACCCTATATGTTATTATTATAGAGTAGTTAAAAACCTACAAAACACAAATTCAAAGGACGGTCATGCATGATACTACAATGTATTTTCAATCCAGGAAATGCTAAAACAAATATTCAACAAAAGTTTCCCGTTCGTGCACTAGGCACAATATTTCGGAATGGCACAAAAACAGGCTAAAAACCAAACCTTCAAATTTAAAAACCGATTATGCACGACACTACAATCTGATTTCTTGCAAATTATTCAAAAGTTAAATCCGTGCACGACAATACAAAATGCTTGGGCGCCACAAGAATCAAAAAAGGGCTAAACACTACGATTCAATTTAATTTAACCGAAAACAGCGGCCAAAATTAAAATCCAAATCATCGAAGTCATTATTTTCAAAAAATGGGGTAAGAGTCATAAAATATTCCTTTCCAAATTTTTAGCAAGGAAAAAGTTCATCCACAATTTAACCCCATAATAATTGCATTTATTTTCCTATGAATGAAAAAACAGCTATGTATTTATTTTTATTCACTAACCTAAAAAAAAGTCCGATCTAACACACCTCTCTCTATTATTAATTCGAAAATCACAGAGTGCGAGCTTTGTATGCGAGAAAAAAGACAATGTACGAGATGACATTCTTATTTTTCTCGCATATAAAACTCGCACTCTATAAGTTCGACTGTGTTCTTGAGCTTTTGGGCCGGCCAAGAGGCGGTTTAATGTGGCATTTATTTGTCTAAAATCCCACCAACAATTTTCATGCAAAATTTCCCTTGCATCCAACAAATAGCATGCAAGCAGGTGGTCACTTGCAGTGTCCTTAATTTCATGCAACTCGAAGCTTTCAAAGTCAATGGATTTTGCGTATAACCATTGCCATCTAGATGGCGTTAGTAGAACGAAAAAGACGACCTTGGGTGAGATAGAAAAACGTAGGTTTTAACCCTATAAAAAAATCAAACAGTTTAAAGTGTTCTCAATAAAGAAAATTTCATGATGACAAAAGAAGGATAAAAGCCGTGGAACGTTTTTTATATGGGATTTAATAGCAATTTAGAATGAATGAAGCACCCTGATTGATTTTTGAACAGTATGTGCTTTAAATATAGGTATGTGTTTTGGAATATATTTAATGGTATGTTTAATAAATAATATTTGGGTGGGCCGGGCCCACCTGGCCCACTGTGACGAGCCGCCACTGGTCTCCACACCGGTGTTTGACATTTCGCCAGGGAAAATAATGCAGTTGCTCTTTATTTCACAGCGAAAAGATGTCATCGACAATCAGTCAGAACGCGAGTGAACATTTGTCTTAAATTGAGTGAATAAAAAGCAAGTCACGGCACCGTTTTCACGGGAGACATTTATGCAAGTTTTTCGCTCGGTGAACTCAGTACATACCTTTACATAATAATATATAAAATTGTCTTTTAAGTAACAAAAATCTAAAGGTTTGACTTAAAAAAATGATAAAACCCAAACATCCAAAAAAGAGCTGACTTTTAATGCCAAATTGTTCTGTGGCCTGACCGCAAAACGCAGTAAAAAGTTAGACTTTTTTGCGCGTCATATTTGGTGGGGAGAGGGTAGCAAAGGGGTGAAATTATAATTTTTCGCCAATATCTTGTTAACTGTAATATTTACAGCAAAATGTTCTGTGGACAAATATTTAAACTACGCAAAATTTCCTTTGTAATGATATATTATATCATATACCTTCTCTTCGCAGATTTCATACTAGACCTAAAAACATTCGGTGTAATTTCGATTTTTTGATAGTTACATTTGGCGCTCTAGCTCCTGAAGTAATTTAATCGGAGCCATGGTAATTTGGATAACTATTACTAACAATATATATCTGTCCCACACGTAGACTGCCCCGAAGCATTTCCCTATACCCCCTATTAACATTTAAAAAAGAGACATGTGTTAAATTTGCGCTCAGAGAAATAGAGAAATTTAGAAATATTAATTATAATTTTATTTAATTAATTACAAATATAAACGATGCGTGTTGCGTATACTTAACCAGAGAGCTCGAATATCTTTCTTTCACTTAATATATACGTATCTGAAACTAGGTCAGTATACGTTTTGTTTAGGTACTTACAATGCATTCACCTTTGCAAAGCGATATTACACATTATCGGCATATCACGTTTGCAAAGTGACATACATTGTGTATTGCTGATACATGTTTTATTTGATTTACGTACAGGTCGAAGTGCGAACCAAGTAAAACATGCAACAGCATTATTTTTGTATGTAACACGACTACCCTTACTATGAAAATTGTCCTCAATTTTTAATTATTAACTGCAAAATTTAGCTCTCTGGGTTTTTTTTCTTTAATAGTCTATTCTAAGATTTCTAGGTTTCGTAATTTGTATGTCGTTTTCTTCTTGTTTTTCTATAAGTACATTTGATTTATAAAAAACTTTATCATTTTCTTCATATAATAGATTATTTGATTTTGCGGCTCTATTACATTTGAAACATTTTTTAAATATGGTAAAATTTAGATAGCGCAATTTGATTATTTTCCAAACAAAGTATATTATACAAACTACTATTATAATTCCACCTAATGAGCTTAATATAGAATTTTCTTTTACAAACTTTGGTAGAGGTTTTACAATTTTTTCTAAGAAATTCATATTCTCGGCAATTTCTGAAGTTAAATCCTTTAATTCATGTATATTATTGGTTGATAATTTGGTCAATTTAGTTGGTGAGTGTTTTATTTCGTCAAGATTTATTAGAGTGCAACATTCTTCCAATTCAATAATTTTATCCTTTTTCATTGATACATCTATAACATTTTTCTCAGGAATATAATCTTGCGTTACAGTATGGATTGTACAATCGTCTGTTATTGTTATTAAATTTGTTCCAATCAATTCCTCTTTACTTGAAATATTACATTTGAATTCATATACAGTTTTTATAGAATTTGCAACAATAACTTGGAAATTATTTATCTTATGCATAATGTCCAAATCGGAATTCAGTCTGCGAAATTGGCAGTATTTGTCGGTTTGCTTAAAAAAGAGATTAGATATACAATTCATTTGAATAGATGACCTCATAGGTAATGGTTTGCATATTTTCTGACTACTTATTGACTTGCATTCGATATCATTGACATTTGAGTAAAATTCCTTATCTTTAGACACAATTAAATATTTTTTCATATTTTCCAATGCTACAATAGTATTATTTTTTATATATGGAAATAATAGTGTTTCATATATCTGTAATTCTTGTGAAGTAACGGTGTCAGCTTTGATCAAAACGTAAATATCCTTTCCTTTTAGAAAAGCGCTTAGAGTGAGTTCGTTCACAATGTCTCTATAATTAACTATAGAAGGTTCAACAGCCAAAGTGTAACTTCCTTTTAATTTTTCCAATTCGTTAACCAATCGTTCGGGTTCAATAATAAATGGGTGCAGAATTCCAGATTGAAGAAATAAGATACTATCGCGAAGTACTTCGATCTGAAGATCAACCATACCTATTCTATGGAAAATTTTAGAATAAAGTTCTTCGTAATTAAGCTCTAATGTTAGTTTTTTCTCATTTTCGTTTGTAAGGTTTTTACTTTTTTCGATTTCGGTTATAATTTCATTAATTTTTAACTTATTATTTTTCTGTTCAGCTACAATAAATTTTGCTTGTCGGTTCAAGTCCCCCATTAGTACTGAAGTTTTTAACATACCATCCTTAATATCGTGCTGATTACTTTCTACTGTGTTGATAATGTCCCTTATGTTTTCGGCATCCGCAGAGTCCATTGTGCCAAACAGTAATTTCAAACCTGAACCTACTAAATTAACTAATCCACGTTTAGTTCTTAATGTATTTGTAATTCCTAATAGACCGTAAGTAGTGTTAAGATTATGCTCTATCCTACGAACCTGAAATTCACCGTTTACCTTAAGACTCTCGCATTGTTTTAATTTTTCTATACATACTTCGTTTATCCCTTTTATAATTTGCCTTATATTATTTATTTCAAATTCTATATCTCTAAGATCTATTGTTCTTACTAAGTTAATTGGTTTATCGATGAATCTGGCATCTGCTATGTACTTGAAATATGCGCCTGGATACTTGAGCTTCTGAGTAGTTACTGTTGTTGAGGTTCGGGTGATGTGGATATAGAAGATCCACCTGAAATGAAAGGTTTTATATCACTCTTGTTTATCCACGGTTTATTTCTTTTATTAACTTGAACTGCATGAGCAGAGCTACCTATAATTGTATATGGTCCATCCCAATTCTTTAACTTATCTTTTTGCTTATGTCTTGTACCCGCATAAACTCTAACCCAAACTTTATCTCCTATATCAAAATTCCTTATAGTGGCTCTATTTTTCTGGTCATATCTATCCTTTGCTTGATGTTTATTTTTTAAGTTAAATTGCTTAGCTAATTCCCTAATTGACTTTAGAGCTTCTAGTCTAGTATCAACTTCATCTAATTCTGTTTGCCCTCGGATATTTGCTGCTATATCTGTCTCCTCATTCATCAATGTTGCTTTTACTCCGAAAAGCAATTCTTGTGGTGAAAACCCAGTGGATGTACTTATTGTTTGATTTATACACAACGATGCGAAACCTGAAAGTATTTCTAAGTTTCCATTTACTTCCTGCAATACTGTCCCAATATATTCCTTAAGCCTAGCATGATTTCTTTCAACAGATCCATTGGATTGTGGATGGTAAATGCTAATAAATTTCTGATCCATGTTTAAAATCTGGCATAATTTTCTCATAAATTTATTAGAAAATTCGGGTCCATTATCCATTAAAACTTCCTTTGGTATTCCAAAGTATGTTATCCAATTATTTATAAGTTTATTGATAATTTCTGTTGCCTTGAGACTTGATAAAGGTATGAATTTAATAAATTTTGTGCAGTTATCCTGTATTGTCAACAGTTTTTGTTCTCGACCCTTCACTTGTATAGGTCCGACAACATCGATCTGAATTCTTTGAAAAGGTTCTGATTTCAGTTCTTCAATAACCATTGGTGCTTTGAAATTTTGTCTAGTTATTTTATATTTTTGGCACAACTCACACTTTTTAATATAATTCTCTATGTCTTTAGTCATATTTTTCCAATGATAACTTCTTTTTATAAACTCTTCGCATGCATTTACTCCTCGATGCCCTCCCAATAGTCCATTGTGAGCATATTTTATAATCTTTTGTTGTTCATTTTCCTCCAGTACTTCTTTGGTTTTCTGAATCCTCGAATTTCGTTCATCTCTAGCCTCATTTTGAAATGATATATTTTCCTCCTGGTTGTTGTTACTGATTTCGTGGTTTCCTTCTGGTGGTGCAATTGCATTGACAACACAGTTTCTGCTCAGTTCGTCAGCTACAGTATTATCTTTTCCTTTTTTGTATTCGATTGAGTAGGTATACTCTTCGAGCTTGAGTCTCCATCTTACTAGTTTGCTACCAGGATCCTTTACATTGAAGAGCCAAGTGAGAGGTTGATGATCGGTTCGAACTGTAAATTTCTTACCATAAAGATATGGTCTGCATTGTTTGGTTGCCCAAACGATAGCAAGACATTCTTTTTCGGTAGTGGAATAATTTCGTTCCGATTTATTTAGCGTTCTACTCAAGAATTGAATTGGTCTTTCAATTCCATTTTCGTCCTCCTGCGACAATACTCCTCCAATTCCTTCGTTGCTGGCATCCGTCGTAAGAATAAATTCTTTCTCGTCGTCCGGATATGCTAAGGTAATGTCCTCTTTCAATTTTTGTTTCAAATTTTTAAAAGCCTCTTCACAGTTGCTACTCCAAATAAATTCAGAATTTTTTCTTAAAAGTTTATTAAGAGGTTCTGTGAGTTTAGAATAATTTTTTATAAAACGCCTATAATAACCCGTCATTCCCAAAAAAGATTTAATTTGTTTTACATTTTTTGGCTGATTAATTTGATCTATTGCTTTCACCTTTTCAGGATTCATGTTAACGCCTTTGTCGGTAATTATATGTCCTAAGTATACAATTTCTTTTCTGAGGAACTCGCACTTATCTGGTTGAATACGCAAATTGTTTATCTTCAGTCTCTCAAGAACTTCTTTGAGTTTTTTATTATGATCTTCTAAAGATTCTCCATATACGACAATGTCGTCAAGATAAACGAAACAACGCGATCCTTGTAAACCAGAAAGTACGTTATTCATCATCCTTTGAAAGCAAGCGGGAGCGTTCTTCAACCCGAACGGCATTCTGTTATACTCATAATGACCGTCTGGTGTTGAAAACGCAGTTTTAGGACGATCAGATTCTTTAACAGGAATCTGATGAAACCCTGAAGTTAAATCAAGAGTTGAGAAGTATTTCGATCTACCTAACTGATCAAGTATATCACAAATATTCGGCATAGGATAATTATCGGATACAGTCAACTCATTCAATTTGCGGTAATCAATGACAATGCGCCACTTTACCTTCCCAGAAGCATCCACCTTTTTTGGCACAACCCATAAAGGAGAGTTCCAAGGAGAATTGCTCTCCTTAATAGTACCATTATCAAGTAAGCCTTTAATTTGGTTTCGAACTTCCTCTTGATGAACCTTAGGATATCTATATATCCTTACATGAGTTGGCTTAGCGTCGGGTAATAGATCAATTGAATGCTCCACTGCTTGAGTCAAGTTATTAGGGTCTATTTCTCCAAAGAGTTCACTATAGTCATTCAAAATTTTATAAATTTCAGATTTTTCCTCATTGTTTAAGTGTTCATCACGAATTTTTATGTTTTTCGGAATCACTTTTAAAGTTTCAGTTTTTACATTGAAAATTTCAATTTTGTTAACATTTAAATTTTTATTCTCATCTGTCCCATTATAAATAGTAATTGGAATTTCACCGTCTTTATTCACTTGCACGAATGCATCTGCCAGAATTAAACTGTCTATATTACAACCATTCACGAAAATTTCTTCACCCTGTGGAATATCTGTGTGGATATATCTTGTCACTTCACTTCTTGGTGGAATGTTTAGTTTTTTTCGAGACAACCTTATAACATTGCCATCACAAATTAATTCATCCCTTTTGAAGTCAATCTGTGCCTTTGCCCCAACCAAAAATGGTATACCAAGAATTCCATCAAAGTCACTCATTACATTGTTTTTGCAGACCTGAAATTCTACTTTAAACTCCAAGTTTTTCTGTTCTAAAGTCAGCTCTGTCGAACCGTATGATCTATTATCAACCGAATTTAAGCCTTTGAAAGTAATTGCTTCATTTTTATTAATGTCCCTTTCAAATATCTGTCGTGCAGAAATCAAATTAATTGAACTCCCTGTGTCAATAAGAAACTTAAGTTTTCGACTGTTGGAAAAAAGATACACATAGGGACTTTCCTCGATTTCTACAAGATTTACACGGAATTCACTTGATTGATTCTTAGTTTTATTCTCATTAAATCTTTTTCCACTGTTACCATTGTCATTTCTTCTTTCTGTACGTTTATTGAACCAACAATCGCGTTTAAAATGCCCCATTTTCCCACAGTTGTAACACTTTTTTTCACTTGAAACTTTCAAAATTTTAGACGGAACGTTGCGATTTGTGAATTCACGATTTAAAAATGGTTTAAAAGATTTTAACCTTTGCTCTTCCTCTTGAGCATAACGACCGGCTTCCTCTAAAGATTTTGGTTTTTGATTGGTCACATATTGAGAAAGCTGCGATTGCAAACCGTTAATAAAAACCATTAACGCTTGCTCGGACAAGTAAGCATTTTCCCCACCCTTGGTCTCTTCTGTGACGACACTTTCTCGCGCGGTCAGTATTCGCCTATGCAAGGTCTGAATCCTCTGGGTATAGGAAATCACTGTTTCCCCATTTTCCTGTTTTAAGGACACTAGCTCGCGATGTAGTTGAAGTGGCGAATACGATTCCCTATAAACTTCTTTTAATTTAATTTTTAAACTATCCCAATTTTTAAAATCTTCGTTTAGAATTATTATCTGAGCATTTCTACGAACTTGAGTTTGAATGTACCGGAATAGAATTGTTTTTTGGGCTTCAGATGCCAGTTTCATAGCTTGAGAACAACTATAGATGAAATTAAATGCATCTTCGGCCTTACCATCAAACGTAGGTATGAATGCCTTCAGATCGGAAAACGTTAGCGACATTTCAACAATCGAATCTACTGTTGTTGAATTTAAATTAATCGCACCACTATAAATTGGAGTTGGCTGATCAGCGAGAAAAGTATTTTCGAACGATTGGTTAACGAAAAACGTGTCGTAGTCAACGAACTCACCGTTTAATTCGATCGAAATATTCCTATCGCGACACTCAACAATTTGTTCTAGCGATAGTTCTAGCAATTCACCATTTAAATTTACCGCGAATTTATCACACATGCCAACCAACCGATTTTAAAATTATTCCGATTTAGATACAATTATTCCGATGTAGATACTCGTAATTACAATTGTTACTTATGACTTTTGTCATACACTTAATAAGATAACACTTAGTAAAATTGAACTTCCACTTACATCAAAATCATCCTCAACGATGGCGTCATCCTTCGGGAACCAGACTAAACACTCCTGTGCTGTCTTGACGGTAAACCGCTTCGGCTGCTCCTCCGGATATTCGTAACACTGCTGGTTTCACCTTTCACTGCTACTTCGCCTTTCACTGCTGCTGGTTATTTCCGTTCAGGAAATGTACGCTATCACCCTTCTTGTTTACGGCTTGATGTCCTTCTGGCCACTTGTAGTCGAACAACTCGATCTTCTTTTGGCCACTTGTATTCGAACAACTTATTTCTGGGTCTTCCTCTTGGCGCTTGTACTCTAACAAATCCTCGGATTTTTCGATCCCCCTCTGGGTTGATTGGTCCGATCACTGGATACTGCTCGTTACTTGAGATAATTGAAATCTCAGACCTTGATCCTGTTAAAGATGCAGTATCCCACCGCTGCCACCAATGTTAAATTTGCGCTCAGAGAAATAGAGAAATTTAGAAATATTAATTATAATTTTATTTAATTAATTACAAATATAAACGATGCGTGTTGCGTATACTTAACCAGAGAGCTCGAATATCTTTCTTTCACTTAATATATACGTATCTGAAACTAGGTCAGTATACGTTTTGTTTAGGTACTTACAATGCATTCACCTTTGCAAAGCGATATTACACATTATCGGCATATCACGTTTGCAAAGTGACATACATTGTGTATTGCTGATACATGTTTTATTTGATTTACGTACAGGTCGAAGTGCGAACCAAGTAAAACATGCAACAGCATTATTTTTGTATGTAACACATGCCTGTAACTTATCGCCGAATCACAGCAGGCGGGAAACATTTTGGTAAACGTTAAGGCTAAGTCCCATTAGACCCTCCACCAAATATTACTTCGATCTGATTAAAACAAAGGGTACCTTCCATCAAAATGACCTGAAAATTGCCTACGAGCAAAACTTTATTTTTGGTTGACTTGTTCCCTTATTTCTTAATAAACTAGTGGCATTGAATTTGAATAATTTGTATGGGAGGTACCCTTTGTTTTAATCCGATCGAAGTAATATTTGGTGGAGGCTCTAATGGGACTTAGCCTTAACGTTTACCAAAATTGTTCCCGCCTGCTGTGATTCGACGATAAGATACAGGCATGTCTTTTTTTAAATGTTAATAGGGGATATAGGGAAATGCTTTGTCGGGGCAGCCTGAGTCTCAGTATGGGACAGCTATATATTGTTAGTAATAGTTATCCAAATTACCATGGCTCCAATTAAATTACTTCAGGAGCTAGAGCGCCAAATGTAACTATCAAAAAATCGAAATTACACCGAATGTTTTTAGGTCTAGTATATAATCTGCCACGAGAAGGTATATGATATAATATATCAATAATAATGATGGTTGTATTACCTCATAGATCCAACGATATTGAAAAAACCATGTCCTTTTTCTTTCTAAACCGATATATTTCGGGCAGCGCCCATCTTCAGGGTTTATATACTAAAAGAATAGACACAATTTACTAACAATAATAAATAACAATATAAATTAAATTACCTAGACTATGTTATAAAATAAATTAACATATGGAAAACGTAGCATCAATTCAACCTATTGCGAACACCGACGGCAACCACAATATGGATAATTTTTCGACTGTCAAAAAACTGGCTAAGCAAAAGTCCCGATTGGTTTTTCTTCTTAAGTGTCGCAGATGGAACATCATACCACGTTTTATTTTAGATAAAACCAACCGCGTTCACATTAAAACTGAATGCAAAAAGGCTGTATCTTATGTCAACACAGCACTAACGAATCTTCGGCACGAAATGCTTAAGGCTGAAATAGCCGATTGCAACTTTGTTATTAAACACCTCACTCGAAACTGCTCACCGAATGTATTCAATAGCGACGTCTATAAACAACAATTGAACAACAGCAATAAACATTTACACAGTAAATTTATGGACCTGCAAATACAACTGAAACCGATTGAAAACATTCACTTAGATGAGACTTTCATACGTAATGTATCCAACACAGAAATTCCTAAATCGATGATGATACTTCTTAGTCTTGGCCCGAAATTCGCGATTCCAATCAAACAACTGCCAACATTAGATTTGATTGCGGACATAGAATTTATTATTTCTCGGTATGCTGACGTGAACATCAAAAAGCAAATGCGAGCGCATCTCACGTATGAAGTAACTCGATATTTGAAAGCTCCGAGAAAATTCAATAGAATTGAGAAATTTATCATGACAGCAGCAAAAACAACAGCTAAATTTCTCCGAGAGCACCCTCAGATATGTGTATTAAACAGTGATAAAGGCAATATCACTATAATCGCAACAAAGTCCGAATACGATGCCAAAATGGAAGAGCTTTTGAGCGATTCAAACAATTTTGAAATTTTGAAAGCGGACCCAACATCATCCCTTGAGAGAAAAAATAATCGACTCATCAGTACTTTGTGCAATAAACATAAACATTATATCTCGGAAAAACAAGCGTCCGAACTAAAAACATATACTGCGGTAGCACCTCGAATATTCGGCCAAATGAAGATCCATAAACCCGATCGAAAACTAAGACCTATCGTATCTACAATAAATTCGGCAGCATACAAAACAGCAAAGTTTCTCGCTAACATTTTAAGAAAAGCTTTTACATCGAATTTTGGCCTGAAAAATTCATCGCAGTTAGTTAACAAGATTATTAAACGGACGATACCCAACAACTACAAGCTAATTTCGTTCGATGTAACTAATTGCTTTACCAACATATCACCTGAATTGGCCTTAGGTGTAATAAACAGAGATTTCGACAAATATGTTAGCAAACACACAAGCATACCGAAAAAAGAATTTTTAAACTTGATGCGATTTTGTCTCATAGACTGTAATTATTTTAATTACAAAGATAAGTTCATCAAATTGAAGTCGGGACTCTTTATGGGATCTAGTCTAGCTCCAATTTTGGTAGAAAGGGTTCTAGACGATGTAGTGAACGATGCATTATTGAAATTAGATTTTTTGCCACTTTTTTGGTACTCTTATGTAGACGATCATGTAACTGCTATACCGGAGGATAAAATTCAACAAACACTCGACGCACTACATTCATATGATCCGAATATTCAATTTACATATGAAATTGAGAACAATAACAGGTTAGACTATTTAGATCTTACCTTACACAAAAAGGATCGCGGTAAAATAATAACCAACTGGTACCATAAACCAATTGCGTCTAATCGGCTACTCAATTTTTATTCGAACCATCCGATTAAGATGAAGACAAATGTAGCCAAATCTTTCATACGAAAAGTGATGAAGACAAATGTAGCCAAATCTTTCATACGAAAAGTATTTAGAGTCAGCCACAAATGCTTCTGGAAAGATAACCTCGACCGAATAAAACATACCTTGCGAAAAAATAATTACCCCGGGAAAATAATTGAAAAGATGATAGGTGAGGTTCGTAGCAAAAAATCTTCCAACACAACTAGCTACGCATATTTGTCCAAAGAAAATAATACTACAACATCACCTACTGTAGTACCTAACATTAATTTTTCATCCCTCGCTTATATCCCAGGACTAAGCGAAAATATTTCAAGATCATGCCAGCAGTTTGTCCCCGAATTAAAGCTTGCAATGCGTCCACCAAACAAAAACAACAAATTGTTCACCCAACTGAAGAACAAAATTCCAACTCACGAAAAATCTGGAGTGGTATACAAAGTCGATTGCAAAGACTGCGACAAAACGTATATTGGAGAGACCATTCAAAAATTAGGGACTCGATTAAATCAGCATAAAAATGACACCAAGAAGACGTTGAATGATAACCTATCCGCTTTGGCAAAACATTCGATATCGAATCAGCACAGCTTTAATTTTGATGATGCCCAAATTCTAGTCAATCAGAAAAATAAGAAAAAACTACAAATCTACGAAGTCAATCACATCATTAGGCACGAGAATAACGCTTGCAATGACAAAACTGATAAAAAGGACTTCAGTAACATCTACATTAATTTAATTAAAAGCTAGTTTTCAATTTGACATCACTACTATCATTTCATATCGTGTATGTATGTATGTAATATATGTAAGTAACAAATTGACAAATGCAATATAAACATTCTTTGTCTAACACTACACCATCAAGTTACCATTGTTCTCGGTTGTTTCACTATTTTGTAAATTTATTTTATAACATAGTCTAGGTAATTTAATTTATATTGTTATTTATTATTGTTAGTAAATTGTGTCTATTCTTTTAGTATATAAACCCTGAAGATGGGCGCTGCCCGAAATATATCGGTTTAGAAAGAAAAAGGACATGGTTTTTTCAATATCGTTGGATCTATGAGGTAATACAACCATCATTATTATTCTGTTTCGATCCCGGCAATACAACATTTGGAAGTTGTTTTTATCAACTTTTACCACATATAATATATCATTAGAAAGGAAATTTTGTCTAGTCTAAATCGTCTACAGAACATTTTGCTGTAAATATTACAGTTAACAAGATATTGGCGAAAAATCATAATTCCACCCCTTTGCCACCCTCTCCCCCCCCCCCCCCCCCAAATGTGACGCGCAAAAAAGTCTTACTTTTTACTGCGTAATGCGGTCAGGCTACAGAACAATTTGGCATCAAAAGTCAGCTCTTTTTTTGGATGTTTGGGTTTAGAGCTTCTTTTTTTTTTGCCTCACAGAAACTTTTGTCCCGGGACTAGGCTTCTCAGCATCACTTTACTTACTATCCGTACGTAAGTGACTAATCAATCAATCGAGTGTAAACTCTAGCAGATCGTAAAAAAAAAACTGAAAACAAATATATTAATAAGGAAATTTATCACAATAACTTCTTTTAAATATTAGTTTATTAGTACAATTAAAATTAACTAAGTCCTTCAAACTATTATAAAGAATAATTGACCTTGTAATTGGTTCATTAAGCCCATAGTTTACTCTATGATAAGACTGAACAAGAAGGTTGTTCCGCCGTAAATTGTGAGGAATATTTCTGACTTGAAAGTTATTTAATATATCTTCACAAACAATATGAGAGCAAAACAGGTCTCTTATAAACATAGCGTTTAAAAATGTTCTTCTATAATCTAAGGATTGTAAACCCAATAAGGAACAGCGAGTTTTATAATCTGGCTTGAAACGCCAGCCAATTTGATAAATGGCAAACCGTGTAAAATTGTGTTGAATTCTTTCTATACGCTCGATATGCACCTTATAGAACGGATTCCACACAATAGAACAATACTCCAGGTGCGAACGAACGAAAGCTGCATACAATATTTTTAAAGTAAAAGCATTATTAAATTCGCGCGCATTACGTTTAACAAATCCTAACATACTATTCGCTTTTGAAATAATGTAATCAATGTGTTGTCGAAATGAAAGCTCATGGTCGAAAATTACACCAAGATCTGATATTTCGGCAACCCTTTCAAGAACACTACCTGTTAAGGAGTACTCAAAGAAGACCGGAGTTTTCAATTTATATATGCTAAGTACTTTACATTTACTAACATTTAAATTTAAATTATTATCGCGGCACCAAAATTGCAGCTTTTCTAAATCGGATTGCAACTTAAGGCAATCATCAATGTTGCGTATTTTCATAGCGATTTTCATATCATCGGCATACTGCCATACACGCACGAATTTAAAATTTTGGATGATATCGTTTATGAAAACTAAAAAGAAAAGTGGTCCTAAATGGCTTCCTTGCGGAACCCCTGATGAACACTTTATAACAGAGCGAGATGTACAGCCATTTAACTTCACCAACTGAGTCCTATCCGTTAAATAGGATCTCACCCAGCTTAGAAAAATTGACTGTATTCCTAAATGTTCTAGTTTTTTAAGTAAAATATTATGATCTACTCTATCAAAAGCCTTCGAAAAATCGGTATATACCACATCAACCTGCATTCCCTGCTCAATACCATCAGCAACAAATTTAGTAAATGATACCAAATTTGTTGAAGTTGATTTTCCTTTCAGGAATCCATGTTGACATGGCGATATCAAACGGCTAAAACATCTATTTTATTTTTAATAAGCATTTCAAACAACTTCGGTATTGCAGATATTTTAGCTATGGGTCTATAGTTATCAATAAGATGCTTCGGAACAGGCGTTATGTATGAAACTTTCCATTCATCAAGAAAAACACCTGAAGTCAAGGACAAATTAAAAATAAAGGCTAAAGGACGACATAACGATTGCATGCAATTCTTCAAAAATATATTAGGAATGCCATCAGGTCCAGCCTGAATACTAACATCAAGATCACGCATAGCATTCAATAGGTCATCCTCAGAAATCTCAAGAGCACTCGTAAGGTCCTCCTGAGCTATCCGAGGGACCAATGCACTCTGGCTTCCATTGATGTTAGCATTCATTTCTGATGAAACGGAGTCTGGCACTTTGTAAACTGAACTGAAAAATCTAGCAAATCCGTCACAACCCAATTGAACATCTTTGTAAAAATTGCCATTGAATTCTAAATTTTTTGGGATTCCCGTATTCTTACGCTTGCTGTTTATAAAATTCCAAAATGTCTTACTGTCATTCTTTATATTATTTTCAGCTCTCGCAATATACTGCTTGTAAAGATTTTTATTCATTAATTCATACTCTCTTCTCAATCTAAAGAAATTTTCTTTATTGGCAAGAGAGGATGACTTCTTGTATAATTTATGGGCCTTATTTTTTGCTCTCTTAAGTTTGAACAATTCTTTGGTAGCCCAAGGATTTTTTGCTTTTATTTTGTTCTTTTTTAAAGGAACGTACTTGCGAATAGATTTATTTAAAATTGAATTAAAAATTGTATAACTTTCAATAAGATTACTATTCGATATAACTGGAGCCCAATCCATATTAAAAAATGTTGAATTTAGTTTTTCAAATTGGGCTTTTTGAAAATTTCTAGTAGGAATAACTTCGGGCTCTTCTTCAATGTAATCATAAAAAACAAACTCAAGAAGAAGAGCACTGTGATGGATTGAATTGGGCAAAATTTGTTTATCTACTTTAATTACAGAAGCATTCAAGCAAGTACTAACAAAAATTAGATCTAAGATTCTACCAATCGAATTTTTAACAAGATTCATTTGCTTCAAATCCATTGCAAACAAACAATCTGTTAGAACAGATTCACACTCAAGATGTAAATCACGCGGCAGAATTTTTTTCTCGTCGTCGTTCCAGTACCAACTTATATTACCAAGATTGAAATCCCCAACAACGATCAATTTGTCTTTTTCCTCAAAAGATGCAAATAGCTTGGAGATATTATCTACATGTTTGTTATAAACATCAACTGAACTCAAAGGTGGTAAATAGCTATTAAAAATATATACTTTTTCGCTGCGAGAAACATTGATAGAAACACATATCTGTTCTACGTCCTTATGAAAAAGCTCAACTTCATGAGATGGGAATGTTGTTTTGATAGCTACCAAAACACCACCTCCTCTCTTAGTCGAAGCCTCATAACGGTCGCGACGATAGACATCATAGTCTCTTATGAAAAGTTCTTCATTTGAAATGTCTGTGTGAAGCCAAGTCTCGGTTAAGCAAATGGCAGCATAATCTTCTTGTGAAGCTGCAAGGTAAAAGTCATTTGTTCTTGAACGAAGACCGCCAACATTTTGATAATAGACCGAGAAAAATGAATTGGAAATTATGTGTTCTGCTGGACACTGTTTTGGCGTTTGTCGTTTTTTGAAAATTTGAAGGGTGATATGTTGACGCCCTTGGGCCAGAAGTTGGCACAAAACACTTGCTTCGAATATTCATGAGGAAGTTTCAAACCGAAGCTGATTGAAACTAATTTGGATATATCACAATCTTTTTTTATCAGAGGATAAACCGAAAGAAAGCTGTCATCTGTTAAATTAAGCTTTTTCATTACATATTCCTTTAAATGTTCTGCTTTTACCGAAGCATGTAGCTTAGAAACATGGAATACCTTGAAACTGGGGATACTTCGAAGAGAATCATTAGCTTGATCGATACCGAAGATTCTTTTGTGTCGCCTTTTATTATTATTACTCTTTTTGGGAATAACATCACCAACAGGAGAAGGTTTTTTAATATGTTTCCCTTTCTTACGAACTGTGACAAATTTATCAATCGGAGATTGATTTTTGTCAACGTTGGAAGGAATTGTAGAAGATGAATCTGAAATAACAGTGGAAGTCCCCGCTTCATGGCTAACGAAAGATTGCTCAGAAGATATTGAAATAATATTTTTAGTTTTTTTCTTAGTGTCTTTCCCTATATTACTCTTCTTATTTTTTAAAGTTACGTTTCTATCTCGCAATATTTTGGAATTGTTTTCACAACAATTTACAGTTTTCATAAGGGATCTCAGCTTGCTAAGTTGGCTCTGCAACGACGAAACGAGGTGAGATAGACCGTCAATTTGAACTTTGTAAAATTGCTCGCAAACACAATTCATTTTAATTGAAGAACTAAACTAATAAATTAATAAAAAGAGAAAAAATGCAAAAAGAAAAAAAAATTGTAAAAACTGGGATTCGAACACAGGACCTCACGGGCGTGAGTCGTACACGCTACCACTGCGCTATATGCTTGTATGAAAATCTATGCCCAGATAACTCAGTTAAGCCGAGTTGAAATGACTACTGGACCAAATGAAAACAAAGAACAAAGACCGCCCGAGCGGCAGGTAGAAAATGCAAACCACCAAAAACTTTTCAAACAAATTTATGATTATTCACTAAACCGATTCGCGAAACCACATTTACCGATGAAGCGAACGAGTAAATGAATCATAAAATAATGAATTTAATATTAAATCTTATGAATTTAATGCAAATTGTGAAATTTAATATTGTGCGAAAATTTTGCGTGTGTTTGTATTGATAAACGTCAAACGAGCTAAAGTCACTATACTATTACACAGCTTTATTCAACGCATTATTTGAATTATTATTTATTTCCCTCATTTGAAATATTTGTGCGTTTCGGCATGAATTAAAACCCATCCAAAATCAAGTTAAAAAGTGTTGGAGTCAAAATATTTAGTATTCTGGCTAGTGCGCGCGCCTTCGTTGCACAGGATCATGGGTTCGAGATTTACCGTAAGCAAATTCAGTTTATGCATGGTGTTTTCCGAACTCATGACCCATGTGACCAACTATAATCTCACTCAGATGTTAAACGAGTTCCCATTTATGAGGATAAATAATACTATGGTGAGCGTGCTGTTGATTTCAACACCTCAACAAAAAAGCAGCAAAATATTGGAAATTGGATGTGACACATCTGCGGCGTTCGTCCAATGTCGGACAGCCATGCCTGTTATTTATTTATAATAAATTTAAGAAGCAGGCTCGTTTTATTGCTATACACCCCGTGTAGTTTTGGGCAGCGTTGCTAAACACGATCGTGAGTTTTGAGACAGAGTAAACCTCGATACCAAAAAACGGCCTCAAATGTTTAAATATTCCTTAAATAAAACAGCAACTATCGATTTTGCCCCTTTCAAAATCATAATGCAATATCATCTAATATTTTAATTTTCCATTTCAAACATAATACAACATAAACCCGAAACTTTAAATAAAGGTAAGTACTATGTTAGCCCATCGAAAAACTTGCATTTATGCCTCCCGTGAAAAAAAGTGCGGTTTATTCACTAAATTTAAGATAAATGTGCACTCACGGCCTGATTGATTGCCATTCACACCGTTTCCACGTGAAATAAAGTGCTACAGCGTTGTTTTAATAACATCGTCAGTCCACGTGAAATCCATGCAACTACTGTCAAAATTTCCATGATCCGGAAATCGAATTCGCTTGCTTGTACTGACTTCACACGAAAATCTCCATACCGAATTTTGACATGCCGCCTGCGAAAACAATGCAGTTGCATTTTAGTTCACAGTAAAGCTATTGACAATAAATCAGACCGCGAGTACACATTTTTTTAAATTTATGTAATTTAGCACGGCACATTTTCATGGGAGACAAAAATACAATTTTTCGCTCGGTGAACATAGTAGTACTTAGCTTAAATGCAAGTTAGAGTTTGAATCAACAATAATTGTCAGTACTTCTCAAACTTCTGATTTTGTAATTTTTTTTGCGACGCCTATGACCATGTCACGCGTACATATTCGTGGGTCGCGTAAAAATGCTTCAACGTTTTAGGCATATGTCTTTTCCATGTATATGGGTCTATGGTTTGACCAATGAATAAGGAAACAAAGGAAGTAGCATTACCATGTATGTGACTGTACATGAAAGTAACCAAAAATTCGTTTTCTTTTTTTACAAGAGAATCAGCTGTTTGTAGTTTCGTGACAGTTCGAGTTATTGTCGCCGCGTAGTTAAGTGCTTATTTTCATTGTGTTCCGAAATTTTGTGTTAATTGCTCGTTAATTGCCATTAAAATTATCGGTTTGTACTCCAGTCATTGTGTATACATTCATCTAATAGTGAAACAATAGAATATCTTTTACAAAATATTATTTTGCGTGTTGTTTTACAGTGATGAAGTGTGCAGCGCATTGCTGTGTCAATAGGAGAAGATCTGCGCGAAAAGGAGTATCGTTTTACAAGTAAGCCACTTGTATAATAATATTTCGAAAGTGTACTTTCATACGCAATGAACAAATTACTGAAGGGTTCATTTATAAAAGAAATATCAACAGTTTAAATTGGTGTGTCTGTACGAATTGCTACCATTTGCATTGACCTTGAAACAAAAATACATTGACGTTTGGCATTGTATTTACACGACAGTGGCGTATCATGATAACATATCAAATGGGGAGATATTTAGTGGACATTTTGGATTTATATTGTGTAGTGTGTATTTCTAACTAGCCGTGTCTTACCAGTTTTGAGAAATTTGAATACATTTTACAAATAAGTGTTATTTACTTGTTTTATAGTTGCCTGATTTCACATTGAATGTATACGCAAAATTTGATAACTTTACCAAAAAATTTTCCTTTCGAAATTAATATACTTATAATACAATATTCAACTTATATTATGTCAAAATCAACATCTTAAATTATGAAATTTATTGTTTGAATTTGTATTGCCCCTACCACGAAAATTATGACACGCCACTGGTGGGTTACATTAGTAGTGGTGAAATGCACACTAGTAAACAATTGGTTACCATTTCCTTCGGTAATGCTACTTCCTTGTCTTCTTATTCATTGGGTTTGACAAAACGAAAATCCAAAAAAATTGATTCGGATTATCGGTGTGAGTGCGGCGTTACAGCTGCTCGATTCGTCGGAAAATGAGCTCGACACTGGGGAAGTCCTTGAAGAGTCTGCTACCGAGTAAGATCCCGGAGACGTGGACAAGTCATTCACAAAAGGTCGACTCGGCAAAGCTCTTAAGCAATATGAGGAGGTCATGCTCATGCTAGACGTTAAACGAAATGAAATGGTGAAATGGTCAACCGAGAAATAATACCGCGCAAAGAATTGTAAAGGAAAAAAATTTTCGACAAAGGACCATGGAAGAGTTTTTCAACTTCCAAGTAAAAATTGTTGATGCCAAAAGCGTTTTATGTAAATGAACCACCGAGATGAAGGAAGGAGATGTCATACGTAAAATGAGACGGGACAAGTTTGCTTGTTTAATGGGAGAGGAAAACAACGGTACATTAATTGATAAGTGAATCATAAACAAACCGTCGATAACACACTACGTTTGCCTTTTATGACACAAAACAGCGCCTAACAATCACAAATTACCCGAGCAACGTAATATTATAGTGAATAACGTAACTATTTCGCGCAATCCAATTAAATCAAACGAGGTTCGCGGCGAGGATCGTTTACCGCGTTTACCGACTTTGACAATATAGAATTGGCACGTGCTACAGAACTAGCAGAACCGGATGACTTTGTCGTTGTGTGTATTGATGTGAGTGGCTGAACTAGTCGATTTTGTCGATGTGTGCGGCAAAACTACTTGCATTTGACGTGATAGAACCGTGAACCGCTGAACAAGAGAGCCCATGGACAAGATTTTTCGTCCCATGTTGTGTTGTTGTTTTTATATGTAGTTTCATCATTATGGCTAGTGCATAGTACTCTATGAAATGAACCCACATACTCATTACTTGAATACAATAAAGTAATGCCCAGACCAACGCGTCACGAATTTTCCGTCGCGAATCCGCGCCGGAAAATTCGCGGCACATTTTTTGGTGCCCATGCCCACACCGGCGCGGCACGATTAATTCGCTGGGTACTGTCACTCACAGCTGATATCATGTTGTTGCCTTAGAAAAGGTATTAGATTTATGTAAGGAAGGGACTTAGACATGATAGAGAATAACTGCAAGAACTGGTCAAATACAATTATTTTAACATTTATAATCATGCTGCAATTGTCGTGCACTAAATCAAAATGTCGCGGCATCTTTACTTATTATGTAAAAGCGTAAGCGGATGAAATCAACGTGAAATTCGACATTTTACTTCTCCATGTCTATACTTATTCTAAGGATAAAATCATTGACATGCGCAAATTGATGGAAATATGCAGTGCAGTACAACCTTGTTATACCGTACCCTAAAAAAAGTTACGGCAGTGTTCGATTTGATTGTTTGAATTGACTATCGCGTACCCGAAAACTCTTACATCTTATCTTGTTCCCGTCGAATGGTTAGTATTATCGTATAGAGAAGACACAAAGCTTGAACATTGTTTTGCGGCTGTTTTGAATTGAATATATATAACTGTTTACTTAGCATAGTTACGCAAAATGCGTAGTTACATACAAGCTTGAATATTCTATTGAATTGAATGTTTACTTTGCATAGTTACGCCATATTTTGCTTGGTTAGGCCATCGTATGAAATTGCATAATAACTTTTAGTAGAATCCTTACGTGATTCCTTACGATGGCGTGACCAAGCAAAATATGGCGTAACTATGCAAAGTAAACATTCAATTCAATAGAATATTCAAGCTTGTATGTAACTATGTACTTACAAACGCGAGCACCGAACCACCAGGATCCTCATTTCCTATCGTATACTATTCATGAATGAAACGATTGGCCTTGTATTCTTTCGGAAATCCGTCGATATATCTGCAATCCTTTGGTGTGGCAGAACGACCGATGTGGCGCTAGACTCATCATAAAATTTTCGAAAGGGTCATCGGATCCTCTTTTTTTTTCCGGTCAGTGCACAGGGTGGTCAGAGATAACCGTCAACCTGGATGTTGGCCACAGCAATTTCACAATCAGCTTCGTATACTACTTCGATAATCCGTCGATATCTTTGGAATCCTTGAGTCCAGCTAAGCGATCAAGGTTTCGCTGGACTCGCAACAACATTCTCTAAGGTGGCGTCGGAGCATCTTTCCTGCGTAGCTCACAAGGGGATAACCGAGATAAGTACAATAATTCACAAAATTCATGCTTTTGGTAGTTGTCAACCTAGATGTCGGTCACAGCAATTTCACCATCAACTTCGTACTATGCGCTTTAGAAAATCGTCGATATCTCTGGCAATTTATTTGTGTAACAACAACGAGTAAAAACCTTCCTTCCTTGGAATTCAGGTTTCCAGAAATGTTACTTCTTTTACTCATCCATACCATACCGTAAAACATTCAAAACTTAAATGCTAGGTCAATACCTAAACAACTCATTCCAAATCTACATCTTTTTCGGGTACACCAACATCAAGTTGTACTACACTGCACCTGTCAATAAATTATTTGAATAAAATGACATTAAATAGCAAATATTCGAACCGGAAAAAAATACTGCAAAACTGGCGAATATTCGCGTTGGTGTGGGCATCTCCATACAACGCAGTGTGTTACAATTTTGACGCCGCGGAAAAAATCGCCACGAATATTCGCTGACGCGCCGGTGTGGGCATCACTTAAAGCTTCATTATTACTGCTTATTCGTATGCCTGTTGTGGCAATTCATTATTGTAGACTTGCAACAGGAGTTCGACTTTTTATTGCTTCGATATACGTCGTTTCGACTTACGTCGGGGCTTTACTGTATATACTTTGCCATAGCTCGGGTGGCTCCTTTGAGGTGTTACGTAATATCGGCGTAACAAAAACAATATACCCTATACCATCTTATGGGTATAGGGTATAAAAACTAGAACCGCTTTTTTTTTCGCAGATAGCGGAGAGCCACAAAATCATCGGCCGCAAAACTATCGACTCAACCTAAAAGCGCGTGTATTTGTACGTGTTTTTCGAAAAGTATAGAAGTTATCCATAAAAATCGTATATCATTGAAAAGCTTAAGGCCTCAGCTTTACGTTGATACCATTTTAACCAATATTTGGTGAGCACTTTTAAAATTGATGCTCTTTGAGCGAAATCGTAGCGAAAATGAACAAATATGAAAATGGTTTTTGGTTAGGTTTTTTTTGCAAATAAAACAAAAACTGTTGGAAAATAAGTTAAGTATTTATTCTTTTAGCATTTGGTATTGCCTTCTCTTGCTCTAATGACAGCTTCCAGTCGATTTTGCATTGATCTGATCAAGTTGCTGATGGTATCTTGAGGAATACCGTTCCACTCCTCCAATAGGGCTGCCTTCAATTCCTCAGTGGACGAAGGGACTGGATTTCTGGCTCGGACTCTTCTCTTGAGTTCGTCCCATAAGTGTTCAATGGGATTAATGTCGGGACTGCGTGCAGACACCGCCGTCTATATATTAAGGCCTCAATGTAGACTCGTAAACGTCAAATCCGCAGTTGAAATTGCATTGCATTGTTGTTGCCTCTTATGACATTGTTGTTGTTTGCCCGTGTTCGACGAACAATTCAATACGGATCCATGACGTCATTGTACAGCTGAGTTGCGGCTATGATATATCTAGATGGCGTTGGTGCAGGCCAGTTAAGTTACGACATATTGGCTTCATTCAAGAACTGTCGAGTGAGGCACGATGCATGACACCGGGCATTGTCGTGCATCAAAGTAAAGTTCTCGCCAATAAATGCTGCACAGGGCACAACATGGACACGGAGAATATCGGTAACGTATCGCTCAGCTGTCAACCCTCCTCCTCGGCCTCCTGTGGGCACGAATACGAGATCCGTTTTTCCCTCCAAGGAAATGCCAGCCCACATCATACAGGAACCGCCGCCGTATGCAACCGTTTCAGTGAAACAGCACTGCGCAAATCGCTCAGTTGGACGCCTGTAGCCTCGACATCTTCAGTCACTGCCATGTAGACACATTCTCGACTCGTCAGTGAACAATACTGAGCCCCATTCCGTGTCGCTCCAAGTAAGATGATCTCGAGCAAATAAGAGGCGCGCTTGTCGGTATCGTGCAGCAAATTTGGGGCCCCTGGCAGGCCGTCTTGGATTAATATTCGCTTCCCTTAATCGTCTCCTTACCGTGCAGACACTAACAGCTACTCCGCGAACACGCCTCAGGTTCCGCTGCGCAGCAACACATGTGAGGAACCGATTTCGTAATGTACTTGTAACAATGAAACGGTCGTCTCTCTCTGAAGTGGATCGAGGCCGGCCCGTTTTTGGTCTCGAATTAAAGCTACCAGTCTCTCAAAATCTCCTGCTAACTCTCGAGACAGCAGACTGACTCATTCCAAGACGGCGAGCGACGGTTCGCAGACTATGATTTTCCGACAATAGGGCTACAACTTGTGCCGCCTGATCTGGCGTCGTATCCATTGATGACAAAACAGTGATTGAAATTACTTCAGATGTAAGTTACCTAACTTTCCTGGTGCAACTAATAATGAGAAACCGATTACGGGCGCTTTTATAGGGGTAGTTTACCTGACCTGACCTTTACCTGAAATTTCAATTTTTCTGGGTTTTTGGTTACAAGTGGCAATAATTTAAAAAGTGCGAAAAAAATATTGATAAAAAGGGTACTAACACCTTGCTTAAGTTTCAAACGTTTAAACGACGTACGACTTTTATGGATAACTATCATACTTTCCAAAAAACACGTACAATTATACGCGCTTTCAGGTTGAGGCGATAGTTTTGCGGCCGAGTGTATTTCGTAGTAGCGAAGCGGCAAATTATGACATACTCGCCAAGTCGATCGTATCAGGAAAATTGGGTTTTCTCCCATAGTCACATCATAATATGGAAAACCGCGTTTTTCCGCGGATAGAAGGGAGCGACAAAATCGTTCTTTTCGCAACTTATTCGTATTAGCCAAGCGGCAAATTATGCCATAGTTGCCAAGTCGATCCGATCAGGAAAAGTGGGTTTCCTCCTATAGTGACGTCATAATATGGATAACCGCGTTTTCCCGCGGATAGAAGAGAGCGACAATATCATTCTTTAAACAACTAAATCGTATTAGCCAAGCGGCAAATTATGCCATACTCGCCAAGTGTATCCGATTAGGAAAAGTGGGTTTTCTCCCATAGTGACGTCACATTATGAAAAACCGCGTTTTCTCGCCGATAGCGAAGAGCGACAAAATCATTCTTTTCACAACTATTTCGTAGTAGCGGAGTGGCAAATTATGACATACTCGCCAGGTCGATCCGATCAGGAAAATCGGGGCTTCTCCTATAGTGACGTCATAATATGGAAAACCGCGTTTTCCCGCGGATAGAAGTGAGCGACAAAATCATTCTTTCCGCAACTTATTCGTATTAGCCAAGCGGCAAATTATGCCATACTCGCCAAGTCGATCCGATCAGGAATAGTAGTGACGTCATAATATGGAAAACCGCGTTTTCTCGCCGATAGCGAAGAGCGGCAAAATCATTCTTTTCGCAGCTAATTCGTATTATCCAAGCGGCAAATTATGCCATACTCCCCAAGTCGATCCGATCAGGAAAAATAGGTTTTCTCCCATAGTGACGTCATAATAGGGAAAACCGCGTTTTCTCGCCGATAGCGAAGAGCGACAAAATCATTCTTTTCACAACTAATTCGTATTAGCCAAGCGGCAAATTATGACGTACAATCCAACTTGATCCGCCCAAGAAAAGTATGGTTTCTGCCATAGTGACATCATAATATGGAAAATCCCGTTTTCCCGGGTATAGCGAAGAGCGACAAAATCATTCTTTTCCTAACTAATTGTTATTAGCCAAGCGGCAAATGTTTGACATACTCCCCGGCACGATGCGATCAGGAAAAGTAGGTTGTTTGAGATACTGACGTCACCATAATATGGAAAAGTGCATTTTCCCGTTATTAGCGAGGAGCGACAAAATCGTTATTTTAACATCTCATGCGTATTGTCCTTGCAGCAAATTACTCCGCGACTTGATTCGAGCGGGTAAAGTGGGGTTGTGCCATAGTGACGTCACAAACAGGAAACCGCAATTTTCCGCTGATGGTGAAGAGCAAAAAATTTGTTTCTTTCACAACTAATTCACAACAAAATAGCGGAAGGGAACGGTATAGGTTCCGATTGAATCATTGAAAGTCGTTTCGCTAGCTTGACGTTAACTTAGCAAAACACCCATTTTCTCAGTGAAAATGAGATGCGACACAATTTTTTTTTCACAACTAATTCACAACAAAATAGCGGAAGAGAACGGTACAAGTCCCGACTTGATCCTTGAAAGTTGTTTCGCTTACTTGACATCAACTTAGCTAAACACCCATTTTCTCAGTGAAAATAAAGAGCGACAATTTTTTTTCACAACTAATTCACAACAAATTAGCGGCAAATTACTGTAAAGTCGCCGAGTCGATTTTCAAAAGTTGTTCCTCTAACTTGATGCACGTGTTTACCTGTACTTACGAAAAAAAACACTTAGTCGGTTTCTATGGTACAGTATCTTATCGACAAGCAAAATATATTGACGTTTTGTGTGTACTCACAGACACTGCGTGAGACACGATGACTTTAAATGCAAGCTATGCACTGTTCAAATGCAACCTTGAAACAAAATAATAACCACACAAAACAAGCATCGATAATATATACACTGAGCTTCAATGAAACCGGGCCACACGGTAAAGCGCTGTTTTCACGATGGATTTGTCGTCCAACTTTTGAGCATTCAAACAAGATGGACAACAAATCCATCGTGTAAACAGAAGTTGGACAACAAGTTTGAAGTTGAATGATCATTCAAACAAATTCACCGTGTAAACAGAAGTCGGACAACTTGTTCGAGATGCATTGATTATAGTCCAATCGAAATATAAATATACTTTCTCATAATAAGGAATTATTGTGCCTATCGTTTTTTGTTGTTGTAAATTTTAAGAGATACAGAGATTGTTCTGGTAATCAAACTGGAATCATCCGACCATATACAGGGTTATTGGTTAAGTCGACCTATTCCCTGCAACACGTTATAATAGGGTAAAAATGCAACAAAATGAGGCCATAAATGTTAGGCCGATTTTCAACGGTCACTGAGATATTTGAATTTTTAGGTTTTTTTAAATAACCTCGAATTTTACTATTTAAAGTAAGAATTTAAAAAACTACTAAGGTAATGGGTTAAAACTTATTTTTGGATTTTAGTCAACATAGCAGACATTTCTTAATCATTTAAAATTTCAAAAACCCATCACAATTTCGGAATTTTTAATTTTTAATAAAAAAAAATTATCTTAATTTTTTTTAAAGTTGATTTTTAATATAGTATTACTAAAAAAATTATATGACACGGACTCTGCAGACCACTGGAAAAACATACTCGTGTTGTCAGCTTTCCAAAAAGGTGTCAATGTCAATATAAATATTTGAAATAATTGAAACAGTTAGCTGCAACTTGTTCGGGACCATAATTTCGTTTGATAAAAAACGACAAATCCATAAAACAATAGAAACACGTCTGTCAAGTTAGCACTACCACTTTAAAATTTCGACAAACGCTATAGTGCATTAAATGTCGCGATTTTATCGTAATTCAATGGAAAAAGAAAAAAAATTGTCGCGGCCCTCCTTCCCCTTAAAAATTACCCTTAAGTGCATTTGAGCCTCAGTTAACCAAATTCGAGTTCCAAGAATCTCCCCAATGTTAAGGTGTCCAGTAAGATATCACAGGGGCTGCTTAAGAGATTTCCACCCTGAAAAAAATTGTCGCGCCCCTCCTTCCCTTAAAACCTACCCCCGTCAAGTTAGCACTACCACCAATTCAAGCATTTCCGTAAAACAAAAAGTATCCAATTAATTGTCGCAGGAACCGAAAGGCATATTGCACGCTTCAAAAAATTTGTCGCGCCCCTTCTACCCCTTAAAAACTACCCCTAATTGCATTTCAGCCTTAGTTCGCCAAACTCGAGTTCCAAGAATCGCCCCAATACTAAAAGTGTCCAGTAAACTCTCACTCTCTCTTCATTACCGTAACTCCTAGTGGAGCATGGTGCGTTGATGACTACCGTGTACATCAACGTTACAAAGACAACTGAATTCGGAGTGTGATACAGTTGTCAGCCATATCACTTCCTAGTCGCATTGTTAGTTTATTATTCTACGATAAGAATATTTCTTATCATCTTCTTTTGAATAAATAAACTTGCGACGAGTCGTGCCGAGTTTGGAAACTCGTTAAACTCGTTATTCTATATTCTCTCACTACGGCTGCTTAAAAGATTTCCACCCTGAAAAAAATTGTCGCGCCCCTCCTTCCCCTAAAAACTACCCCCGTCAAGTTAGCACTACCACCTGGTTCCTGCGACAATTAATTGGATACTTTTTGTTTTACGGAAAGTGGCCGCTACCGGGGTGGTAGTGCTAACTTGACTAGTTTTTAAGGGAAGGAGGGGTGCGACAAATTTTTTCAGGGAGGAAATCTCTTAAACAGCCCCTGTGATATCTTACTGGACACCTTTAGCATTGGGGAGATTCTTGGAACTCGAATTTGGTTAACTGAGGCTCAAATGCAATTAAGGGTAGTTTTTAAGGGGAAGGAGGGGCGCGACAATTTTTTTTCTTTTTCCATTGAATTACGACAAAATCGCGACATTTAATGCACTATAGCGTTTGTCGAAATTTTAAAGTGGTAGTGCTAACTTGACAGACGTGTTTTTATTGTTTTATGGATTTGTCGTTTTTCATCAAACGAAATGATGGTCCCGAACAAGTTGCAGCTAACTGTTTCAATTATTTCAAATATTTATATTGACATTGACACCTTTTTGGAAAGTTGACAACACGAGTATGTTTTTCCAGTGGTCTGCAGAGTCCGTGTCATATAATTTTTTTTAGTAATACTATATTAAAAATCAACTTTAAAAAAATTAAGATAATTTTTTTTATTAAAAATTAAAAATTCCGAAATTGTGATGGATTTTTGAAATAAAAAAATGTGAGCTTATTTGACCAAAAACACACTATTGAACGATTTGGTGAGCCTAAAAGTCAACACAACGTTATTACGCAATGTGAAGAGTATGACAAGTGGAAATTTTCATAGAAAAGGAGAAAATAACACAATCGGGCGCAATACATCTGAGAGATTATTTCATCCCCTCCCGCCACTCAGACATATGGTAGATAGAAACTGAAAACTGCTTTGGGTAGTTGACAAAATATGTATGTTAGTCTATGTCATGTTCTCCGAAAACCAATAGATGGTCTGTGACTATGATTCTCGGTATGTTGAACATAGCATATGTTAACTTTTGTATAACTATAAATTTATTGGATGAGGCAAAGATGGAGGTAACAATTTTACCCACAGAAATCTGGGATAAAATTCCGAAAACTCATCCTAAGCCTAGCAATGAGGTTTACGTAAATAAAAAAATCGGCTGAGAGGGTTGATCAGCCCGTTGCCAAAAGCGAAATATTACAGCTATGTGAATACCAAAAAATGCCTAAGACGTAATAATAAGAAGAAAGAATGTCTAACATGTAATAAGTGTCGAAACCCCTTCTGTGGAGAGTATAATGTTGAAATTTGTTGAGAATACATAATATATGTATGTAATACACATACTTTTCCACAATTATTCGCTTTTTATTATTATAAAAAATAGTAAACATACCAACAACAATATTAGACAATAATTTAATGAAAATTGAATTTTTTTACTTAAGTTTGGATTGAAAATGTAACTGAAATATGAAGCCTGATTTATTTTTATTATTGTTTTACTGGTTTTTGCTACAACGAAAATGATGATTGTTTCGAATGTATCTAGATCGTAGTATTTTCATGGGTAATATTTTTTTCCCAGTCACTATACAGCACTTGTATAGTATATAAGAAAAAAACTTATTTTTGTTATTTTTTTTTATGAAAAAATTCTTAAAACTGAAGTATGTTTATTTTGGACTGTGTTTAAAGGTTATTTTTGCTTTTATTTTTTTAAATCACAAAAATTAATGAAATGAGCTTGCAATTGTGGGCTTGTTCTGCTATCCGTTCTCATAGGGGGACCTTTTTGTGTTTCTGATATTTTCCGCTATGTGTCCGCTATATGGCGGATGGTAAGATAAGTGTCGCTAGTATCGATAAGAAGAACAAGAAAATTCTTCTTACGAGAGCTGATAGCGTAATGTTACCAATTGTGTTTAGTTTCTTTGAAAGATATCAAACTTTCAAAATTTATTGATATATGTAAGTAAAAAATAGTAGGAATGGAGAAAACCGGTTATAAAGTGGATGCGCCTCGGAGACGTATGGTTATCTTTAACGTTACTCGCAATATGGTTATCTTTATAGGGTTAAAAAGTATCTTTAAAAAAATTTAAGAAATTTTTTTTTTAATAAAAATTAAAAATTTCGAATTGTGATGGGTTTTTGAAATTTTAAATGATTAAGAAATGTCTGCTATAGTGTTGACTAAAATCCAAAAATAAGTTTTAACCCATTACCTTAGTAGTTTTTTTTTAATTCTTACTTTAAATGGTAAAATTCGAGGTTATTTAAAAAAAACCTAAAAATTCAAATATCTCAGTGACCCTGTATATGTATACAGGGTTATTGGTTAAGTTGACCTATTCCCTGCAACACGTTATAATACGGTCAAAATGCAACAAAATGAGGCCATAAATGATAGGCCGATTTTCAATGGTCACTGAGATATATGATTTTTTAGGTTTTTTTTTAAATAACCTAGAATTTTGCCATTTAAAGTAAGAATTAAAAAAAAAACTACTAAGGTAATGGGCTTAAACTTATTTTTGGATTTTAGTCAACACTAGCAGACATTTCTTAATCATTTAAAATTTCAAAAAACCTTCACAATTCGAAATTTTTAATTTTTAATATAAAAAAATTTTCTTAGATTTTTTTAAAGATATTTTTTAATGTAGTATTACTAAAAAAATTATATGACATGGAGTCTGCAGACCACTAGAAAAACATACGCGTGTTGTCACCTTTTGTCAAAGGTATCAACCCCTCTTCTGGTCTGATTATAAAACATTATAGTTGCAGGCTGACCATTTGATGGATTTACCACACCTTCTTCGTCACAGAAGAAAATATCATCGAAAGCAGTTGTTTAATCTAAAAAATAAAAATAACTGTCCAACACTAAAAGTGACACAAAAGATAACCATACGTCTCGGGAGCGCATGACCCCTCTATAACAGCGAAACTATGATACATACCAACTTAACGAAATTGCCCAGGTAAAGTGTTATTTGACGTCAAAGTTGGCCGTAAAGCACAACTTAATACAGTTGTCGGATGAGAAGTGAAAAGGATTTAAATTTTTCTTAGGCGCCTCTGAGACGTAGGTTATCTTTCTAGGGTTTGTAAAAAAAATATATGACATGGAGTCTGCAGACCACTGGAAAAACATACGCGTATTTTCAGCTTTTCAAAAAGGTGTCAATACAAATATTTGAAATAATTGAAACAGCTAGCTGCAACTTGCTTGGGGACCATCATTTCCTTTGATAAAAAATGAAATAAAGCGGTACATTATACGATGCATTTTGAATTTAATGACATTTATTTAATTTTTTATCAAAGGAAATTATGGTCCCCGAGCAAGTTGCAGCTAGCTGTTTCAATTATTTCAAACATTTGTATTGACATTGACACCTTTTTGAAAAGCTGAAAATACGCGTATGTTTTTCCAGTGGTCTGCAGACTCCATGTCATATATTTTTTTTACAAACCCTAGAAAGATAACCTACGTCTCAGAGGCGCCTAAGAAAAATTTAAATCCTTTTCACTTCTCATCCGACAACTGTATTAAGTTGTGCTTTACGGCCAACTTTGACGTCAAATAACACTTTACCTGGGCAATTTCGTTAAGTTGGTATGTATCATAGTTTCGCTGTTATAGAGGGGTCATGCGCTCCCGAGACGTATGGTTATCTTTTGTGTCACTTTTAGTGTTGGACAGTTATTTTTATTTTTTAGATTAAACAACTGCTTTCGATGATATTTTCTTCTGTGACGAAGAAGGTGTGGTAAATCCATCAAATGGTCAGCCTGCAACTATAATGTTTTATAATCAGACCAGAAGAGGGGTTGATACCTTTGACAAAATATGTATGTTAGTCTATGTCATGTTCTCCGAAAACCAATAGATGGTCTGTGACTATGATTCTCGGTATGTTGAACATAGCATATGTTCACTTTTGTATAACTATAAATTTATTGGATGAGGCAAAGATGGAGGTAACAATTTTACCCACAGAAATCTGGGATAAAATTCCGAAAACTCATCCTAAGCCTAGCAATGAGGTTTATGTAAATAAAAAAATCGGCTGAGAGGGTTGATCAGCCCGTTGCCAAAAGCGAAATATAGCAGCTATGTGTATACCAAAAAATGCCTAAGACGTAATAATAATAAGAAAGAATGTCTAACATGTAATAAGTGCCGAAACCCCTTCTGTGGAGAGTATAATGTTGAAATTTGTTGAGAATACATAATATATGTATGTAATACACATACTTTTCCACATTTATTCGCTTTTTATTATTATAAAAAATAGTAAACATACCAACAACAATATTAGACAATAATTTAATGAAAATTGAAGTTTTTTACTTAAGTTTGGATTGAAAATGTAACTGAAATATGAAGCCTGACTTATTTTTATTATTGTTTTACTGGTTTTTGCTACAACGAAAATGATTATTGTTTCGAATGTAGAAATCGAAGTATTTTCATGGGTAATATTTTTTTCCCAGTCACTATACAGCACTTGTATAGTATATAAGAAAAAAACTTATTTTTGTTATTTTTTTTATGAAAAAATTCTTAAAACTGAAGTATGTTTATTTTGGACTGTGTTTAAAGGTTATTTTTGCTTTTATTTTTTTAAATCACAAAAATTAATGAAATGAGCTTGCAATTGTGTTTAGTTTCTTTGAAAGATATCAAACTTTCAAAATTTATTGATATATGTAAGTAAAAAATAGTAGGAATGGAGAAAACCGGTTATAAAGTGGATGCGCCTCGGAGACGTATGGTTATCTTTAACGTTACTCGCAATGTGGTTATCTTTCTAGGGTTAAAAAATATCTTTAAAAAAATTTAAGAAATGTTTTTTTTTTTTTAAATTAAAAATTTCGAATTGTGATGGGTTTTTGAAATTTTAAATGATTAAGAAATGTCTGCTATAGTGTGACTAAAATCCAAAAATAAGTTTAAGCCCATTACCTTAGTATTTTTTTTTAATTCTCACTTTAAATGGTAAAATTCTAGGTTTAAAAAAAAAAAAACCCAAAAATTCATATATCTCAGTGACCATTGAAAATCGGCGTAGCATTTATGGCCTCATTTTGTTGCATTTTGACCCTATTATAACGTGTTGCAGGGAATAGGTCGACTTAACCAACAACCCTGTATATGTATGAATATGTGTACAGCATATTCTCCGCATTAATTGATTGATGCGAGTTTCAATGGCTTTCACACAAAAGCGATGTATGTAGCTACATATGCATATGAACCATAATTTCTAAAATTATTTGTACTACGAAATGAAAATCACAATCATTTTAGAACTAACATGCGCTAAGCCAAATAAAATATGAATGTCCAACGAAAAAAAACCTGTTTTATCTTGTACGACGCGACGCACGTGCGTACTATCATGCTCACAGCGCTCGTGTGAATAACACGATGAGTGTATACAAAGCTACAACGCACGCAAAAATCAAAATATGTACTTATGTATATGTATGTATCAATTGCAGCCCAGACCAAAAATTAATTGTTTCGGTTTTGAAAAAAAAATTGTCATTATTTTTGGAATCGAGAGATCGAACTATTTGATTCATCAATGGTCAAATACCTTTCAGCCAGCTTCTGATTACCAATGTCTGTGCGCTATCATCCAATTCCGGCTTTCCGTTGACTTTTGGGGCACGCTGTATACTCATTCGGACATGTTTCCTTTAATGTTTAAAATATTCACAAAAAATAAAAGAAAAAGCAAATATATTTTTCCTGTACTAATACGTATTGCAAAAACTGATAACGTTTTACGACCGCTCCAACTTTCAACTACTGTTTACACGGCCAACAAATTTGATAGGATTTGTTTGAGAGAATATCGTACGTGTAAACAGCCTTCCAACTTGGATAAGTTTGAGAGAAAAGTTGGATGCAAACAAGTTTGAAGCCATCTAAACGCGCCTTTACCCCGGAAAAAACACCTCGAGATTTTGTCCCGTGTTTTTGATCTGATGATTTCGTATGGTTTGGAATTAAAACTACCCAAATGCCGTTTCTTACAGTTAGACATAGACTACTTAGGCTACACCGCCGCGCCCAGGGGAATCCGTCCAAATGATACTCACATCGAAGCTATACGGAAGTGTCCACTACCTACTTCTGTTCGCGAAACGTAATCCTGCCTTGGGTTATTTTTTAGAAACAAATACTGGCTCACAAAGTTTGATACCCTTCACATTTTCAATTTTCTAAGAATTTTCCGCTTTCAATCGCTTCAATACTTAAAAAACCTCCAACAATTCGACCGCTTAAAAAATGTGAGCTTATTTGACCAAAAACACACTATTGAACGATTTGGTGAGCCTAAAAGTCAACACAACGTTATTACGCAATGTGAAGAGTATGACAAGTGGAGATTTTCATAGAAAAGGAGAAAATAACACAATCGGGCGCAATACATCTGAGAGATTATTTCATCCCCTCCCGCCACTCAGACATATGGTAGATAGAAACTGAAAACTGCTTTGGGTAGTTGATCGATAAAGATTAAGCTACTGTGAGTTTCAGATCTCTCCCTTTTCATATCACTAATTGGCGCAACAAAAACTGGTCACTTAATCTGTCAGATACATTGCGCCCCCCGAAGGTTAAATTGTACGCTGTAAATACCACCAGTACAAAAGAGGTATGTGCTTCGTTACAGAAATACTTTGACTATTATAGTAGACCGGTGCGAATTATTAGTGACCAGGGCTCGTGTTTCACATCCTTAGAATTTGACAAATGACTTGACCGAGTACTTAAATGATAAGCCCACAAATTCACCGGAACGAAACTTGCTGAAATTGCGCGAGAACGCAAGCGCAGTGATTGAACGATCCCAAGCCCGTAATGAGGTTCAATACCAAAGCCGAAACCGACCTCCACCCATCTTCAAAGAAGGAGACTTCGCCGTCTTCCGTAATTTTGCTAACAGCTCTGGTATTAACAAGAAATTGATTCCCAAATACCGCGGCCCGTATGTTGTCCAAAAGATCCTACCAAATGACCGATACGTAATCCGGGACATAGAATACTGTCAAATGACCCAGCTACCTTATGATCGTGTTCCGGAAGCCTCAAGGTTACGGTTATGGACGAAAGCTCTGAATAACTATGAATCTTAATGGATGAAGAAAATGGAGAAGCTTGTCAGATTGAGGACGATCTGTCTGTCAGGTTGGAGGAGTTGTAAACTTAGTTTCATAAATCCGATTTATGTAAATTGTATTATTAATCTTCAGTATATCTGGCAACTCTACCATCATAGAGTGGTGCATAACCAGCGTTGCCAATTTAGCCGCTTTCCGGCCAAATTTAGCCGGAAACCGTGCTGTTTAGCCGGAAGAAATTTATGATTCTAGCCGGCCGGATTTTAAGCCGGAATTGATTTTCATAGGCTAGGCTATATGGGAATTGTAGTATTAGACATGTTGCGGCTGTTTTTCCGGCTAAAATTAGTTTACACATTTTTTTTACTTTGAAACTAAAATCAAACAAAATAATTAATCGCCTTGAAATTATTTCTACATACACTTATTTTCGTGTATTAGGGTAAGTACAAAGTACCAACTATGTCCACCTAGAGGAAATCTTGCATTTATGTCTCCTGGGAAAAATTTGCCGTGGAGACATGCCTTTTTTTCAATAAATTTAGGGTAATGGGTTTCACGTAAACTGACGATATTCGTACCTAGTCTAAGCATGTAATTTACTAACCAACAATATGCTGACTAATTTGCAAAATGGCAGACAGTTTCTTAGATAAAATTCTTTATTGAGCAATTCTCGGAGCATCGGGGTACCTTAACATTTTTCCATTTTTCAAAGTGTCAATTCTTTACCACAGATAACGTAATCATCCCAGATTAAGTACAAGGGTGAAAACATTTTAGCTCGATTCATAGATATTGATAATATTGCCAGAACTTTGTAGTGTTCAACACTAACGTTGTGCAAGTAGATTGCCCAGTAAATTGCAAAAATTAAGAATAAGAAGGGGGAAGTTGCCCCCGAAATATATATGTACACAGTTAAATTTAATGTTTGTCATTTACTGGGCAAGATACATGCACAACGTCTGACGTCATAGAAACTACACATTTTCGTAGATGCATTACACTTAGTTGTTGGGTTTGTAGCAACAAATTTATCAAAAATCTATACCATTTCCCGGCCAAGCTCATAATTTTGGAACGTCAATTCCGTATCTTTGGAGCATCAAATTCGTAATTGCGGAACATCAACAATGGAACATCAATTTCGTAACTATGGAAAATGAAATACAATTTGGAGGGCTCAAATTCGAAAATAAATAACAAGCTTGACACACATATTTTCGAATGACGCAAATTTATCACCATTAGCACGAGTTCCAAATTACGCATTTGGCAGTGGCGGCTCCTCAGATGAGGCAACTGAGGCGGCGCCTCACCTTCATTTCGGTTTAATTATATATTTTAATTTATCACAAAACATAATTCAACAACAACAACATGATCCATCAAATATGATAAGAAGTCCTAAAGTTATCTTTAAACTCACTTACAAGTTCCTTTGCACAACCACAAAATCCCTAACATCGTTTCTGTACATTAACGCTTGCCGTCCATTACCTGCTTCGAGCGGCGCGGCGCTCCCGCGTTTTAAGCTTTTCCGAATTTTAATGGCGTAACCAAGCAAAATATGGCGTAACTATGCAAAATAAACAAAAATTCCATTCAATACAATGGAAAAGCTTTCTCTGAATATTGTGTGTGCTTATACCTTTTACTAGTAAAAGCTTTTTTTTCGCACATTTTGTGAAAGCTTTGCCGCAGTGGACGAGAGCCCTTATTCATACAAGTGAGGCGATAATTTTTCCGCCGCACGATACCGAACAACAACTCAACGCGTATCAATACAATAGACCGATTCTGTACGGGAGAATGTACGGGAAGAAAAACACCAGTGAGGCGACACAGAATACGCCTCAACCTGTGTATCTGAATCGAAACAGTGCGATGATTTGTTCTCGCTTTGTTGTATGCTTTGCGTATTGAAATGTAGTTCTGCAAAATGAAATTGAGATAAGAACTTGCTGAGCATAGTTTCGGTTTTCTATGGTATTTTGTTTGAAATGGAAAAAGAAAATATTTGATGATGTTAGATATGATTTCAAAAAGGGTAAAATAGTTGCTTTTTTTTCACTGTTCATTTATTTCAACTTTTCAAATTGATTTTGAATGATTTTAATTTAGGATTATGATGTGTTGAATAAATTTGTGTAATGTGATTGCACATGACGTAAATGAATTATCTAATTTTTTTTTTTTTTTTGTAAAATTATCCGCTATGAATGTAACAACCCCCTTCCATTGTGATTTTTTTCGCCTCACCTATTTCAATAGGCACGAGCCGCCACTGGCATTTGGACCATCATTTGCTCAATAATGACCGGGAACGCCATATGTTGTAAAATTTAAGAACAAGAATGTTTACAAAAATATTGAATTTGTTATCAATCTTCACACATTTCTATTCAAATTCTTTAAGTAAAGTGTGTCCTCAAATTATTGAATTGAATATTCATCAAAATATCGCCATTGTGAGGGACATTTTTACCATTTACACAAACGTCAAAAGTAAATGACGAATTCTAATGACGATAGCATATGTGTCACTCCAATTTCGAACTTTCATCATCATGATGGATTATCATCATGTATGCCCTGTGGCATGGGTGGCGAATAATGCCACCGCCTTTCCCGGCGTGTCGTAGAAGGTGACTAAAAAGGGACCTAATCCAAGGTGGATCAGCATGCGCCGAGGGATGCATGGTCAAGAGGGTGCTTGACCGCTAGTATGCGAAGGTCGCAGGCAACCATGACATCTGAAGCCTGAGACACATTTTAACATCAACAAGACCTCTCATAGGTTAGTGTGTGTGTGTATGGGTTGCCGTGTCTGGAGATAGCCGGCGGACGTAAAAGGAAAGTCCATAAATTTATTTATTTCCACACACTAGTGCCAAAATACACAACCTTTCTCCAAAAGGTGTAAAAGAATGGAAGGCCTTATGGAAATTCACGCAAATATAAGCACTCGCTGGGCACTACTTCTGCTATGCGGTTGAGTGATCCCGGGGCGAACCTAGTTCGCGCCAGAGCTCGACGGTTTCCGGAGGCGAGCAATATAAGGCAGTCCAATTACATTGTGGAGAAGCTGAGGGTTGCAAGCTGGAATGTCGGATCCATGACGTCAAAGAGCGATGAGATTGAGGATATCATGAAGCGGAGGGGGATAGACATTATGTGCGTGCAAGAGACGAAGTGGCGAAATACCCATATCGACAGAGCCCGGTTTCTTACGAATTCCATGAAGTACAAATTGTACTACTATGGAGTTACAAACCAAAAAAACCGAGTTGGCATTATTCTGGCGTCGTCTTTACTTGGCAGCATAATAAGTGTCGCGAAGAGAAGTGATCGCTTGATCAGCATCAAATTCTGCGGAAGGGTGTGGAACGTAATAAGTGCCTACGCTCCCCAAGTGGGACTGCCACCAGAAGAAAAAGAGGCATTTTGGAACGACGTTGACACCCTGATTCAGACCATTCCAGATACCGAATTGGTGTTCTTGGGAGGAGATTTAAATGGCCATGTGGGTGAATCAAATTATGATTACGCGGATTGCAATGGGGGAAAGGGTAGCCCTTCAACGGTCAGAAATGACGAAGGTGAAGCTATTCTGACCATGTGCAGATCGCATGGTTTGGTCATCCTAAATACATGGTTTGTGAAAAACGAGAGACACCTGATCACCTACAGTAGTGGACACGGAGATAGGAAACACGAAACGCAGATCGATTACCACCTCTGCTTCGATTTTATGAGAAGGTGGGTGAAAGACTGCAAGTGAATCTGTCGTCAGCCAACATCGTTTGCTCCTGTCAGAATTTATTTTGAAAGCAGGAGGAGCAAGAAATAGAAGAACTCCCAAACCAGTCGAAAAAATCAAGTGGCACAATCTCACAAACGACAACTTTGAACCTGTAGTGACTCCATTCATTGATAAAATGACGGAGTGGTTTCAAAACAACACCAACTGCCCCGAGCACAGTCCAACACAAATGTGGAATAGTTTCGCTGAAATGTCAGTAAGTGAGGCGGAAAAGGCACTTGGAGTTTCGAAAGGTCCACTCCTTACGAAGAAAGAAACATGGTGGTGGAACACCGAAACTAAGGAAGCAGTGTAAGTCAAATCGAACGCATTTAAGGCATGGACGAAATGTGAGTCAAGCAGTGAAACCGAACGGGTTCAACTTCGCGAAAATTATGTGCAATGCCGGAAAAACGTAAAGCGCTTGGTAGCTCAAGCAAAGGCGAAGGCAGCTGAGAAATTCTACCAAGAATTAGAAACTCAGACTGCGACCGAAGGACCGTCTTTGCGCGAGAAACCTAAGCACGACGCCAGGATATTTAGGGTCGCAGCCCAAAGGAGAAGGGAAATACGCGCAAGGAATGTTGCTGATTGACGATACGGCAACTTGTAGCAGGATGCGAGAGTATTTTGACGAACTTCTAAATGAAGAATTTCCTCGAGCAGCTTTTCGAGATGTTGAGCCGAATCAGCGGCGGCTCGCCCATATGTGCACAAGTGCACGTGCACCCCCTGAGAAAAAATCGTATGAGCACATAGTACACTATTTTCCTCAAATATAAAATATTTTCGCACATCAAGCCACATATGTACACCGCTGTGCTGACTGCTCACTGCACACACAAGACATTGTGGATTGTGCGACCAACAACCTGCAATCACGATGGGTACACAGTCTGGGAAGAGGAGCACCTTCTCCAATTTTGGATATGTTAGGGGTTTCTGGGGTAAGGTTGTAGTGAAAAATTTACACTAGAGCTTGTGCACAGCGCCTTGTACTTGTATGAACTAAAATCTAAAAGAGCAGAGATTGTGTCGCATGCGTCTGTTCTGTCGTTGAAGTTGCGATGAATGAAATTTAAACGGTCAATTTTTTAAAGCAAATTTCGAAAATCTTCCATATATATAAATATGAAAGGATTGTTTTAGTGTGCATTCAAAGCGACAATTTACGCGGATAATAAGTAGATTTCTGGGGATAAATGAAATCCCTGGGCTTTAATGGATATTCGTTCTGTAAAATTAGCTTATGGCCGATTGGATTTTGTCAGAATGGAAATAAAAAAAAAACTATGGATTCGCCGTGTGTTTGCGACTTAGTACACTATTTTGTTTTTCTTGTTTGTTGTACGGGCGTGAAAATGACAATTCCAGCACTATGAAAAATTGAGTTACAGCACTATTCTTGCCGTTTTTAATATATTTCCTTGTGAACCCCCGGTGTTTTCCACTACGAGCCGCCACTGAGCCGAATACCACAAATATTGAAGATATCTCAGAGGAAGAGGTGATGGAGGCAATGCATCAGATGAAACGCGGAAAGGCAGTCGGACCGGACAAAATCCCCGCGGAATTTTGGTTGAAAATGGAAAATGTCGGGCTTAGTTGGCTCACAGTTCTCTTCAACAAAGTCAAAGGCGGGCAACCGATGCCTGATGCTTTCAGGGAAAGTTTTCTTCTTCCTTTCTATAAGAACAAGGGAGACTCACGCAAACTCAACAACTATAGGGCTATAAATTTAACACCTCATACACTGGAGATCTACGAGCGAGTTGTCTGCAACCGATTGAGAAAGATTGTGCGGTTGAATGACAATCAATGCGGCTTTGTTGAAGGTCGATATACAGTCGATGCGATTCAGTGCATTCGTATTGCGATGGAAAAGTATAGAGCAGCACGAAAGGACTTGCACTTTGTGTTCATCGATTTGGAAAAGGCATTCGATACAGTATTTTTATTTTTATTTTATTTTATTTAAATTTTGTTTTACAGAACGAGTGTCCCAATTACAAAACAAAAATTAGTTAAAAGTACGGAAAAAAAAATAAAATCTAATTCAAGAAACAGCAAAGTTAATTAAAAAGAAGAGGAGAAAAGAAAAAATAGAAAAATAATTATTATAATAACATAAAAAGAATTCAAATTATTAAACGCTTTCAAAAAGAATACTTTTGACAGAGTGTTTGAAAACTGGAAATGATTGCGGAAAAGGTCCGAGCTGAAGGAAGTCATGTTTCCGCGGAAGTCGAAGCAAGGTAGAATGATAGTATAGTTCTGTCCTAGCAAATGGAATGGAAAAAGTGACAAGGAACGGGTTGCACGGTTGGGTACTCTTAGAGGAATCTCTTCCGATAAATCTGTAGAAAGAATTCCTTGGCAAATGCTGTACAGAAGACACTCATCCAGGTACACTCTGCGTAGTTCGAGAGAGAGAATTTTAAGGTGGGCAAGTCGTTGAGGATATTCGCAATAGGGAAAGTGACTGTTGAAAAATAAAATTCGTGTAAACTTCCGTTGGATAGATTCAATATGAGACTTGAGATACACGTAGTGAGGCGACCAGATAGGAGCGCAGTATTCCAGCTTGCTACGTACTAGCGTGTTGAAGAGGGTGAGACCAATCGAGGAGTCGGTAAACGCCTTAGAGCAACGCAACACAAAACCAGTTAGACGGGATGCTTTCGCAGAAATTTCAAAAATGTGCTTGTCAAATTTTAATTTGTAATCAAACGCAACACCTAGGTCTTTAAACTGATCGGCTTTTACGAGGGGAAAGTTATCGATAGTGTATACAAAGGAAATGGGATTAGGTTTAAGGGAAAAGGATATTGAAAAACATTTGCTAACATTAAGTTGAAGGGAGTTGGAGGAACACCAGCTATTCAGGGCAACAAGGTCAGCCTGAAGACAAACACAGTCATCAGGAGAACGAATTACTCTGAATAACTTCAGATCATCAGCATACAGGAGGGAAGAAGAGGAAAAATAACAGGGAAGGTCGTTTATAAAAACATTGAAAAGGAGAGGACCTAAAATAGAACCCTGGGGAACACCGGAGGTGGGGCAGAAAGCAGACGAGACACAATTGTTGAAAATAACACGATATTCACGTTGGGATAAGTAGGAGGAAAACCATGACAGCAAGGAACCGGAGACTCCATTTGCATGGAGTTTTCGAAGCAATACATTATGGCTGCCGGAGTCAAAAGCCTTGGAGAAATCTGTGTAAACCGTGTCAACTTGTTCATGGTTATCCAAGGCTTTCGCGACCGTGTGCTGAAACTTAGCAAGGTTTGCCATTGTAGAGCGACCTTTGACAAATCCATGCTGACTATTGGAGAACAGAGAGGATAAGGGAGGGTACAAAAACTTGTGAACAAGGCGCTCAAGGATCTTGGAAAAACAGGACAATAAGGCTATAGGACGATAATTCGTGACAGAAGAGGAACACGAGGATTTAGGAATAGGAAGAACGTTCGTAATTTTCCACGCAGAAGGAAAGGAACCAGTGGCAAGGCTTAGATTAAAAAGGATAGATAAAGGAAGACTGAGGGCAGATGATAGGGACTTGACAAAAAAGTTAGGAAGCCCATCCGGACCACAACTACCATTATCATCCAAAGCGTGAATGATTTCATAAACATCGAATGGAGAAGCAGAAATCAAGTTAAGTGAATCGAGGGCCTCGAAATTAAAGTCAGACGCATGAGGAACTGTCAAAGGAGAGAAAATTGACGAAAAATATCTAGCGAAGAGGTCGCATGCCTGTTGGGGAGTCTCTGCAATAGTATCATTTAGGCACACTTCATAGGATGAGTTAAAGGATGACTTTAAAGAGCGAACATATGACCAAAAAGGCTTGGTTTGATTGTTCAAAAGCGATAATTCAATACTCCGTAGGTAGTTGTTCCTGGCAACCTTCACGAGTCTCTTAGCATCAGCCCGCAGTGATGCATAATTGTTGTGATTAGAAGGTGAAGGCGATCTGATCCACAGCGCACGAGCATTTGCCTTTGCCGACAGTGCTTCTGAGACTCTTTTAGTCATCCAAGGGCAATCCTTTTTTTTCTTAGGATAAGTTGGAGTATGAGACGAAATAATTTTATTAAGAAACAAGTAGAATTTGTTTGTCGCTTCGTCACAATCAAGGCCTGCAAAAAATTCTAGCCACGGGACAGAATCAAGCTCTACTGACAAAAAATTATAGTTCGCCTTGCGGAAGTTATATCTATTAGGTGAGGTTTGTTTCTGTTTTGGAAATACAAGCGAAATATTCATGGATAACGCAGGATGATGTGGATCTAGAGGCACGTAACCGCTAAGAGCAGCGGAAAGTGCAATATTTTGAGGGGGGAGGTTGGACAGAACTAGATCCAGTAGTCGATCATTACAGTTAAGAACAGTATTTACTTGACGAAGGTCGCAGAATGAAATAAAAGATAATAAAGCAAGAGATGTGGGGTTAATGGTAGAAATTGATAAACCAGATGGTGTCATCGTCCAGTCAACACCCGGAAGATTGAAATCGCCACATAAAAGAATCCGAGACGATGGAAAAAATGACAAAATGAAGGTTGAGAGCTCAGAGAAAAAAGTCTAAGTCTCATATACATTAGCCGAAGAGTTACATGGAATATATACGCATCCTATTACGAGTGAAGAGAAGGATATGGAAGTAGAGACAAGGATGCATTCAACAGGATGGGAAGGGTTAAAAGTCACGCATGGTGTACAAGAAAGAGTTCTCTCGACAGCTATCAAAACACCCCCTCCATCTTTTTATTTGTCAAGTATACCATCATTCAACCAAGTCTCAGATAAGCATACAATATCGTCCATAGAAGAAAGATTAGCAAGTAAAAATTCATCCAGCTTAGACCTTAGCCCGCGGACGTTTTGATAGAAAACATTAAGATTTTGATTGGGTGTGAGGGTTGCGGGAACCATTCCCAAATTTTCTTTTATGACCTTTTTGAAAACGTTTAACTAACGCGCCCTGTGGCCAGAAGTCATCATTTAGCAAGAATTCAAAATTGGATGGGACACTTATTTTAAAAGAAGCTATCACTCGATCCGGAACGTTGTCAGGAGTTAATTTAACGCAATTAAAAAGCGATAGAGTATAGTAGTCCAATAATATCGTATTTTCGTCAGGAAAAAAATACAGAAGTTTATTTCTCAATTTTGTTATATGTATTTTGGGGCGCTGATTCCGAATATCAACTTTGCACCCTAAAAAACGTGCCGCAACCTTCAAAAAATGGGGGAAAGGGGGGGGGGGCATTTTTTCGGTTTTTTGCGATTATTTCCAAAACGGTAAGATATACAGAAAAATGGTCTGAGAACGGAAAAACTAACATAAAATTATCTTTGCAATGATATATAACACATTAGAGTTTAATTGCATATTTCGGCGTTAGAATAGCACATAAATTAGAATATTTTCATTTTAGACCTTTTTTAAAAGCTCCATAACTTTTCAAAGGATGTTAGTTCAGCCGTAAAGTTTTGTATAAGTATTCACAACAAGTTTAAAATAATTTTAACGTAAACATTGAGTCGCTCCGGTGAAGGACCCCCATTATCCCCCATTTAAATTTTTCAAAACGGCGTATCCATCCATAACTCCCCCCAAAATTGGAGCAGAGTGCTAAATTTTGGTTTGTTGAAATTGGAGCTCATAGTGACCCCACCCACCAAAACCCAGCTCATTCGGATAAAAACTAAGGGTACCTCCCATACAAAGTGACCCATCAGGAATTTGTTCTACGTACGAGTAGGTACTACTCATTTTATAAACTGTAGAACAAAGTTGTCTTGGGTCACTTTGTATGGGAGGTACCGTTAGTTTTCATCCGAATGAGCTGATTTTTGGTGGGTGGGGTGACTATGACCTCCAATCGCAGCAAACCAAAATTTAGCACTCTGCTCCAAATTTGGGGGGAGTTATGGACATGCCGTTTTGAAAAATTTAAATGGGGGGATAATGGGGGTCCTTGACCGGAGCGACTCAATGTTTACCTTAAAATGATCTTGAACTTATTATGAATAGGTACTTATACAAAATTTAACGGCTGAGCTAACATTCTTTCAAAAGTTATGGAGCTTTTAAAAAAGGTCTAAAATGAAAATATTCTAATTTATGTTCTATTCTAACGCCGAAATATTCAATTAAACTCTAATGTGTTATATATCATTGCAAAGATAATTTTATGTAGTTTTTTTCGTCCTCAGACCATTTTTCTGTATCTCTTACCGTTTTTGAAATAATCGCAAAAAACCGAAAAAATTCCTCCCTTTCCCCCCTTTTTTAAAGGTTGCGGCACTTTTTTTAGGGTGCAAAGTTCATATTCGGAATCAGCGCCCCATAATACATAAAGAAACAGTGAGAAAAAAACTTCTGTATTTTTTTCACGGAATGGTACTAAATCGACACGATATTACTGAACTATAGCCCAATTTGCCACAGATGTATTTGGCAACTTCATCAGCAGTAGTTTGATACGCGATGCGAGACAGGAAGATTTGAATTGGAGGCGAGACAACCGTTAAGGATGACGTTGAAGATGATGATGCGGTTGGATGAAGAATTTGATCAACTTCAAAAGGCATTGATGAAACTCGAGAATTATTAAAATTAGAAGACGCTGATCGATTAGCCAGTTGAGGTTGGACTGAGCCAGGCTCAGCCGACGAACGCTGTTGTTCCAGTTGAGACAGGCCCTGCTCAGGTAAGGCAGAGGCCGCAGACGATGGGTTGACGAGATGAGCCAAGCCCTGCACAGGTGAGGCAGGGGCCGCAGACGGTAGGTTGTCGAGATGTGAGATGTTACGACTAAGCAGACTCGGCGAGATGAGCGGTTGTAAGTTCGTGGAATTGTCAGATACGGTCAGCATTAGCTGCTGGTCCGATGATTGTAGATGTTGCTTCCTGCGAGTGGCTACTCCAGGTACGCTGTTGCCAGACACATTAGCCTCTCCATTCGCAGCGGTGACGTTGATTGGAGGACGGATGAGTGGCGAGAAATCACTGAGTGCCACACGTACTTTATCCGTAATAGTGGATAGCTCGTCACTAAGACCTTCCAGTATCCGATTAGCTGAGAGGAGCCTTGAAGCATATAAGGGCATCGACACTGAACGACAATTCAGACAGAACCAATATAGTCCAGAGTTGATCCTACGTATAGCGTCACCAGTAGGAGCAGTCAGCCCTGCGCATTTGCTGTGGAAGGTGTTGCCACAAAATCCAGCGCAGATGATTTTCGGGGATTTATTTGTTTTGTCCGAACAGTTCATAGCCGAACAGTCCGCCATGATAGTTTTTCTTTTTTAGAATTAAGTCAAAGTTAAATATGATTTATGTGATAATAAATTGCGCTATTATTTTCGCACACACTGTATTAAGCGATCACAATAACTTCCGATTTGAATCTATGTAACTGAGAGATATTGCAACCAGATGGGGTCGGTGAATATTATCCAAGACGCGAATCTCTCCAAATGTAAACAGATAGCGATGGCGATAAGGTGGCACACATACACTAACACAAAGTTTAGAAGGAAGATTTCTTTGTCTTCGAAGAACACTCGAAAGCACAGTTTGAGACACACTATTATCGTGACTTCAATCACAACACTGCACCACAAGGAGAAGAAATGCTAGAAAGCAGATTAGGATGCTAGAGAGCACGCAATCGGATAAAATCAAGAAAAAAATATAGGCGTTGATGAGAACAGCTGTACGCGTCGCGTTGACAGTTCGAAAACCTCGTGATCTGATATGGTTGACCTTGAGAGCACTTAATGTCCTTGAGGCATATGTCAGGATGATACGAGACATGTATGATGGAGCTACGACTAAGGTTAGATGCACAGCCGGTGAATCAGAAGAATTTCCGGTGAATGTCGGAGTACACCAGGGCAGTGTATGTCCGTTGCTCTTCAACATCATCATGTGCTACTTATTAACACGTATCTCCGACGGCCTAGAAATATCTCTTCTTTTTGCCGATGATATAGTCCTCAGTAGCCCAAACATCGTTGCCTTGCAAGCTGCACTTACAAAATGGTGTGACATTCTGGAGGAGCATGGACTGAGGGTAAGTATAACAAAGACTGAGTTCTTATGCTGCCCATTCTCAGACCCAGATGCACCGATACCAGAAATGTACGTCAAAGGAGAGCAGCTTAAGTCTTGTACCAAGTTCAAGTACCTTCGCTCGATGGTGAACAACGGAGCTTCATGCGATGATAACATCAAACATCGCACAAAGGTTGGGTGGATGACGTGGCGAGAAAACTCTGGAGTTTTCTGCGATAAGAAAATGCCACTGAAGCTAAAGGGCAAGTTGTACAAAACGGTTGTACGTCCCGCACTCATGTATGGATCAGAATGCTGGACCATGTATGAAGGTTACGCTTTGTTTCGCGTAACAGCGACTGAAATGAAAATGTTACGCATGTCAGTTGGTGTAACGAAAAGGGACCACATCAAGAGTAGCTACATCCGAGGCAGCTTGTCCATAGACCAACCAATCACCGAAAAGCTCGAAGACCGACAAATGGATTGGTATTGCCATGTTCAACGGCGTCCGCCTGAGAACCCAGCAAAGAAAGCGATATCAATGGAAGTTCCACTTGATGGACCCAAGGCGAGAGGCAGACCGAAGAACACCTGGATGTGTCAAATGAAAAAGCAACAACAACGCATTGGTCTCGGCGATGACACGATCCAAGATAGAGCTGCCTGTAGAAATATGCTGAGATATTATCGCCAAAACGGGCGATGTGCCTACACTGCAGGTCGAGCAACGCGAAACCATGGAGCGGTATAAAGAACGAGGCAAGGAAGAAGAAGAAGATGGATTATCATCATGTGGTTATGGACTTGACCGAGAAATTGTACCTAGTTGAGCTATCTAGCTTCGAACAAAGTAAATTTTGACTGTAACGCCAGCGATTGCATATATGTAAACTAAGAAATCTGCCTAAAGCATAGTTTACGGGTATAGTGCTCCAGAAGAGAAATAAAATTATTAAAATTAGTTTTTTACTATATTTTTTCGCAATGTGACTGTTTTTTTTTATGATTTAGCCGGTTTTTTGGCCGTTTTTCTCGCTGAAATTTATTTAGCCGGATTTTTAGCTGTTTTTGAAAAAAATATAGCCGGTTTTCCGGCTAAATTTAGCCGTTTTCTAAATTTCCAATTGGCAATACTGTGCATAACGATTGTAAATTATCACATCTGGCAACGCTGTTTAGCGTCAAAAAGAAAGAAGGACAGTTAATAAATTGAACTTAACTCGCAAAAAAGAAACTAATATTTTAGTCTTTAGATAATTTATTATTTTTCACATTAAAATTTTAAAGACTAGAAATAATAGTGTTCACACTATTCAATTAAAACCATTACTACTGAAAAATTCGCTGTCCAATTTTCGGACATCCAAAATTTGACATTCTCTTGCCTGAATTGAGTCCGAAAGTGCTTCCCTCGAGGATTGCATTCGAAGGTGGGTGACTTTTGTCGATCGGAGCGTTTTACTGCTGATATGGTAATTTTTTACAGGAAAGAATGTAAATTTCTCCTTTTGTATAAACAATGATTTAACGCTAGCTAAACGCTTCTCGCGACAAGGCTCCCGCGGACGTAGTGTACCGTAGAATAATCGTCCATAGGACTGTGGCTTATTTACCTGCAATTTGGAAAAAAAAATTATGGATGGAATTCATAGTCCTCACTTAAACTTAAAAGAGTAACGCTATTCATAGTCACTCAAGATAGATAGATAGAAGGTTTATTCAAAATTCAATATTTTATAAAGAATGGTACAAACGTAGTTTACAAAATAATTTAAGACATGGCATAGCCGTCTGCCTGATTAGATTGAAATTAAAATTCTACATTACATTTCAATTTAGCAATCAACATACACTGCGCGACAAATGCTTAGGTTCATGGATATTTTCCTTTAAAATTATATAATTTCTATGTACTCTGATCAGAAATAATTTTTAAATAATGCTCTCTCAATTAACGGTTATTTTAATAAATATTGCAACTCTATCAAGCAACTCGCATAGCTAACGGAATTTTTTAAAATGAAAATCACAATTTCCACTGCGACAATTGTATAGGTTTACTTACTTTAAAGAGTTATCTCGTCCTGGTGAGAAGTGTTTCTGTAAACATTTTTTTCGCGTTATACTCTGTGAGTTGTATAGTGGATAATGTCAAAAGGAAAGCAACGTTCTGCCGAGGAAAAGGCGACAATTTCCATACTAAAGCAAGAAGGATATTCAAACGGACAAATGGCAATATGAATTCAGCGAAGCTCGAACGTTGCAAGTAATTTTATACGAGATAGTGAAAATTATGGCCGACGATACGCAGGAGGCAGAAAAAAAGCGATTTCCGGTACATTACGGCGACGTCTCTTAAGATAAGCCTCGAATTCGTCCCTTACTGAGCGTAAGCATGGGGAGAATTTGGGGTTATCAACAATTGTGAGGACCATCCAACGAGTTCTTAGATCTTCTTCTTGTTTGAAACGTTTATGGTTAAAGAAAAAACCAGCCTTAACCCCGCAGCATCACCTACAGCGCCTGGAATTCGCCTCAAGATTCGTGAACTGGACATCGCAATGGAGAGGTAATATTTACGGATGAAAAACGGTTTTGTGTGGACGGTCCAGATGGGTTCTCTTACTATTATCATGATATTAGGAAGGAACCTATGTACCTGTCACGCCATCACTCCCGAATAGGTTCCGTTATGGCATGGGGAGCCATATCATATCATGGAACTATCGTCTTGGTCATTTTTTTAATTTTTGTTTCACAACGAAGCTCGCCAAAATATGTTTATTTCAGTCCTCTTCAGAAGAGAACATCTGGACCAATTTGTATGCAGTGCAGATTGTCTTGGGTTTGTATTTTGAAGGAGATCAAGATAACAGGTAGAAAAAAAGAACATTTTATTAACAATTGGTAAAATTTTTAGGACACATTTTTGTCTAAGTTATAAAATTCAATGTTATGAGTTGAAAGAAATGCAATTCGGATATTTATTAGTTAAGATTGAGTTATTATAAACTTAGGACTTGATTTTAGATTTTGTAAATATTCAAAATTAAATTAAATGTTTGTATATAAATATATATGATTTTTTTAGGTAAGGGTTTCGTATAGGATTATGTATAAATAAAATCATATTTCTATCTATTTCGATATATACCCAGATAAAAAAAAAACAAGATGCACCTATTATATAATTTTCCTTGAAAAATATAACTTATATATCATCCTATCCAACTACGAGGTCGTCAAACGAGTTCATCTTATAAACCGCTCTTAGAAGAGGATATCCCTAAGATAAATGTAATGGACGAAGGCGACCCTTGGATATTGCAACATGATCTTGCCCCAATTCATACAGCGAGGGTAGTTAAATCGTTTATTTTGGAGGAAAATGTGACTTTGTTAGACCGGGTGCCCAACTCCCCTGACATTAACACATTAGAAAACATTTGGGGGTGGCTTGTTCGGGAGGTTTACAGTAGTGGTAAACAGTAAAACCCTAAAGAAGAGTTAATTCATAGAATCAAGACAGCTCGGTCTAAAATACCGTTATCCGTGCTGCATTCTTTACACAATTCCCTACCATGAAGGCTTTATAAAATTATAAATAAAAATGGCGGAAATACACACTATTAAATAACAAAAAATTCTCTTGTTTTTTTTTGTATTTCTCCTGCTTGACACTTTTCTGAAATATTTTTCAGCGAAAACATTAAGTATAACGGTAAAATCGTCCCTGAACCTAAGCAATTGTCGCAGTGGAAAAAGACTCTTTGAATGAAATCAGTTACTGTAATTTAAGGAGAATGTCCTGTAGGGCCTCAGTCCATCCATTTTATTTGTGATATTTAATAGTTTCGAAAATAACATTTCTTGAACCGGTAAACCTTTTTTTTACCGTTTCCTGGAAGGAAATATGTGTGAACCTAAGCATTTGTCGCGCAGTGTATATTGACAATTCATGTATGTATATTATACAGGGTGTCCGGAAACTGCCGCATAAACGCACCGGATTGTGATTCCTCATGTGATTTCCAGCAAAAAAATTGTATGAAACATACCCCCTTAGCTTAACACCTTTTTTCAAAAAAATCATTTTCTTGTACGACTAAAACTTCCATATCTCAAAAGCTAGACCAGCTAGAATAGCAAAATAAAATGGTTATTACAGTTAGGGGTGCAAAAGACTTCTCCATGTGTCCTCGGCGCGGGCGCCCCCTGGTAACGCATACCCCTACAGAAGTAAAAGAAGACGCGATTAAGGACGAGTTCTACAACGACCTCGAAACACTCTTCGACTCACTTCCATCAAACGACGTCAAGCTGCTGCTAGGAAACTTTAACGCCAAAGTCGGAAACGAAAGCTGGCATAGGGAAACTACTGGAGGTCATAGCCTCCACGACGAAAACAACAACAACGGTCAGCGACTTATCGACTTTGCGAGCGGCAGAAACTTGGTCATAAGCTCTACGTGCTTCCCTCATCGACGAATCCATAAGCAGACCTGGAAGTCTCCAGATGAATACACCGTGAACCAGATCGACCACGTACTGATCAGCAAGAGATGGGCTTCTAATGTTCTAGATGTTCGATCCTATCAAGGAGCCAACTGCGACACCGATCACTATTTGGTGAAGACGACCTACAGGTGTAGAATCTCTTCGGTGCACCTAACGAGAATCAACCCTGCCAAGATCTTCGAGGTTGACAGTTTGATTGATGATGCCACGGCGGCTGCGTATACTACAGCACTTGAGGAAAAACTGTCGCCCATGCTTGATAAAATCAATAATCCAGGCATCCATGAGTTCTGGGAGGAGCTCAAAGACAGCATCAAGGCGGTTGCAGAAGAGGTCGTGGGCTATAAAGGCCGGCGCAGACGAGCAGACTGGTTCGACGACAAATGCAGGGCCTCGATTGAGGCGAAAAATGAAGCCTATCGCCAATACACACAACGCGCATCCCGAAACAAGAATGAAAGATACAACGAACTTCGGCGAGTATCTAATAGATTAATTAGACGTAAGAAACGCAAACATTTTGACGAGCAGTTACAGCAAATAAACCAAAGATTAGCCAGTAAGAACATTAGACAGGCGTACAAACTTATAAATAATATCAAGAACGGATATCAACCCAGGACAAGCCTATGTAAGGACAAGGATGGTAACATCATCAGCGACATCGAAAGCGTCAAGAAATGATGGGCCTCGCATTTCGAAGAGCTCCTCAATGCACCATCAACATCCCCCGCGGAGCCAGCTCTTGAGCAGTTAGCCGAACCAGGCCCTCCCGTTCTACCCCCAACAGTAGAGGAGGGGAGTATTGCCATACCCGGCGCTGTCGAGATCCCAGCAGAACTGCTGAAGCATGGTGGAACGTGCCTGACCAACGCTGTACATGTGCTACTGCTGAAAATAGGGAACGACGAGGTAATCCCCGAAGATTGGCGCAAAAGCATAATCTGCCCAATCCACAAAAAGGGTGACAAGCTGAAGTGTGAGATTTACAGGGGCATATCATTAGTTTGTACGTCCTATAAGATATTATCGAAAATTCTTCAAAAGAGAATTAATCCGTAAGCAGAACGAATCATTGGCGAGTATCAAGGCGGCTTCAGACCTGGTCGCTCAACGACCGATCAGCTTTTCACAGTGAAGCTACTACTCCAAAAGTGCTGGGAATAAACATCGACGTATACCAAATCTTTGTCGACTTCAAGCAGGCATACGACAGTATCGATCGAAGTGTACTGTACAACATTATGCTGAATTTTGGTATACCGGCAAAGTTAGTGCGACTCACAAGGATGACGATGACTAATACCGTATCGCAGGTCAAAGTGCAGAACCGACTCACTGACCTATTTGAAACTCGTACTGAACTCAAGCAGGGCGACGGGCGGGCGCCGACGCTCTTCAACCTGGCTTTGGAGTATGTAATTCGAGCCATGAATATGGACAGCAGCGGAACGCTGCTCATCAAGTCGTATTAGTAGCGTACGCCGACGATATCAACATCATGTCTCGAAGGTTGGGTGATGCAGAAAGCCTCCTGCATGACTTCAATAACGCCACAAAGGAAGTTGGACTACATATCAACGAAAGCAAAACAAAGGCCATGATGCAATCGAAAACAAGGACGCCAGCAAATTCAAGCATCACAGTGGGGGACCATAATATCGAGTATGTAGACAACTTCAACTATCTGGGTTGTAACTTATCAAAGGACGCCAACGAAACCGACGAAATTGAGCGACGGATACAACTAGCCAATAAGACATATTTCTCGGTCCTCCCTATAATTAATTCGCACAGGAACACGAAGCTCCGCGTGTACAAAACGATCATCCGACGAATTTTCGGGGCCGTTCGCGAGCGAGACCAATGGCGTATCCGGTACAACCATGAGTTGTATCAATTGTACGATGAGCTGGAATTATGGAAAATCGTGAAGCTTCAACGTCTGCAATGGGCGGGGCATGTACAACGGATGGACGATAATCGCATGCCAAAGAAAGTTATGAATGCACAACGAATTGACGGAGCGAGGTTGCGTGGACGACCGAGAGCTCGCTGGGAGAACTCCGTAGGTGAAGACGCCCACCAGCTGCTGGGCTTCCAAAACTGGAGGACAAGGTCACGTAACCGCGACAATTGGAGGTCAACTATTCAGGCGGCCAAGGCCCGACGTCGGGCTATCGTGCCACATTGGTGATGATGATGATTACAGTTAACAAATTTACAATTACTGACAATAAAATTGGATAAGAGGTTTGGTTTTCACAGAACTTCAAAGTCAAATTTTTGTGATTTAACCCAAAAACAAATTATTTTTCCATCTCAATTTTAACTTCTGCTAAGGTGAGGTGCTCGTACGATTCTTTTAAAAATTGGCGCATAGTCTAAAGCGCTGTTTTCACGATGGATTTGTCGTCCAACTTTTGAGCATTCAAACAAGTTGGACACCAAATCCATCGTGTAAACAGAAGTTGGACAACAAGTTTGAAGTGGAACGAGCATTCAAACAAATCCACCGTGAAAACAGAAGTTGGACAACTTGTTTTAGATGCATTGACTATAGTCCAATCGAAATATAAATATACTTTCTAATAATAAAGAATCAATGCGCCTGATTACCAATATCTGTGCACTATCATCCAATTCTCGCGTTCCGTTGACTTTTGGGGCACGCTGTATACTCATTCGGGCATGTTTCCCTAAATGTCTAAAATATTCACGAAAAAATAAAATAAAAAGCAAATATATTTTTCCTGTACTAATACGTATTGCAAAAACTGATAACGTTTTACGACCGCTGCAACTTTCAACTACTGTTTACACGGCCAACAAGTTGGATAGGATTTGTTTGAGAGAATATCGAACGTGTAAACAGCCTTCCAACTTGGATAAGTTTGAGGGAAAAGTTGGATGCAAACAAGTTTGATGCCATCTAAACGCGCCTTAACGATCATTTCTTTTTTACATCATTTTATCCTAGCTTCGTTATTTCTAACAGTTTTAATGCCTTTAGTGCAGAAAACTAGGGTTAATTTTAGCTCGATTTCAATTCAATTCAAACTGCCCCTAAAGATCTGCAATTTGGTAAATTTATTCAAACTATATCAAAATCGATCCAATAATAATAATATTCTTCAAAAAGCGTTTCGGATTAGCACACGACGGAATATGGACGCTGAACCAAAATTCGATTGAAGTAGTGAAGGAATACAAATATCTTGGGATATGGATCTCTAGCAACGTATAAATGGAACCGCATCTCAGCCAGAAGCTTAAGAAAGCTAAGTGGGCTATAAACTGTGTGTGGAAAAACTGCTTCAACAATGCGCATTTTTAACACACAAGCTAAATACATATACATACATACATATTTGAATTACCAATGGCGACTCCGAATTATATGCTGTTGAGAGAAACTGGTCTTAACCCGCTTTTGATGGAGACGCTAAGCATGCATATCAACTACTTGAAGAAAATCACAGCAATGGATTCCGTCAGGCTGCCGAACATAATAACGTTACAAGCAATACAAACGCATTCGCTTTTTTACGATGACTGCAATTCAAGGCCTGGATAGACCTCGGGCGGAATGAGAATGAAATTTTAGTCCGCTGCGATTTTCTCAATGAAAATGCATACATACTGTCGTGGAATATGTGGTAAATGCTGGGGAATTCCATAAACTAAAATCCGAGAATGGTTTCACAATTTGTCTCTGCCATTTTATGTGTTATTTTTCGATTCCACTGTCATTAGATAATTTCCACGATGAACTCGTCGTGGACAGTGAATCGGTTTGACGTTTGCAGAACTCACCACGCCCGACGGAGAATATGCTACAGAAGTGACCGCTTATATACCGCAGCAAAGATAAAAAGTTTTAGACAAATTTAAATTATTTTTGGACGGCATACACAACTAAAATTAGTCCCGCTCGCAACATATGGCGTGGTGCTTGCCAATCCATAATGCCTAGACAAGCGGCTGTCTCTTAAATTTATCCGGGAAGAGCGAAGTCGTCTTGTTACTGGAATGATATTGTTTTCGATTTTCGTTTCGGTACAAAGTTTATATGAAATTCCTGGTTAGAAAATACGCGAGATTAACAAATTTCAATCAAATCATTGTCCAAATAATGAAAATGTCAGATAAACCATTTCTAATCATCTGCACATTCCACAACCAATTCGAATAAAAAGAAGAAGAAGAAAGTTAATTCGCGAACTAGACTAGGACGGTATATTCACCCTATGGAAAAGGTACTATCTCCAAAAATGCTTTAAGATAGTGTAAATTAAGAGCCGGACATTCGTCATGTCGTTGATTCTGGCAACAATTCGGTCAAGACGTCAAATTACGATGACTTTTGCATCCTCTGGCCTTGCTGCTACATTGTTGGAAGGCGGTCGAACTGCACATTCCACTTTAAAGCTGCCGATGAATCTACTCTTGGTTGAGAAGCGAACGTGCACAATCACCAAGAGTTCGGCAACAGCGAAATTGATGCGAGAATGCAAAATCATCATTTGGGATGAATATACGATGCTGCATAAACGAGCTTTGGAGGCAGTTGACCGAACGATGAAGGACTTAAGAGGTGATTTGAGACGATTTGGTGGGGCCTTGACATTACTCCCTGGAGATTTTGGTCAAACGCTTCCCGTCATCCCGAAATCTACTGCTGCGGATGAACTTAATGCATGCCTGAAATTGTCATCTTTGTGGCAGCATGTCAAGAAGTTGAAACTGACTACGAACATGAGAGTCGCATTGCAGAACGACCCATCGGCTGCTGAATTTCCAAAAATTCGTTAAAATCCGTTGACACAGTGATCGACCAACTTATTAGAGGGGATTCACACTATGGACAGGATTTACTAAAACCACTAAATTAATCGAGTGGAAACCCGCCTACTAGATTAAATCGTACGTCATTAAATTCAAAATGCATCGTAGAAAGTGGCTGAGAGAGCTGGGTAGATGAACATTCAGAGTCTGGAGTTGTATGTGAACTTCATCACCCAGCTCTCTCACTTAGCCACAATTAAATAAAAGCAATATACAGGGTGTCCCGCATTGGGTGGTCAATACTGTAAAGGTTGATAGCACAACTTGTTTCAGCAAGAAAATTACCTATACAATTGAAATTGTTTATACCGTTACCTTGTTATCGCTCTTTTCGTGAAAGACATCGAAAATCATGACTTGTCATGCAAAATCATAATTTGCAGCCCTCCTGACGACCTCATCCAAGATTTGATTTCAGTTTTAGAAACTACATAAAATTTTGCAAAAACTGAAGTTTTTCCTGTTGCCAACATTATCGCTACTTTCATGATACAGTTACTCAAACTTAATAGAAATTTAAAAATAGATTTTTCATCGAAAATTCAAACAGTAATTTCATAACGGTGCTTTATACCTACAACTCTGCAAAGTTGATAAAAGTTGCTTCAACATGTTGGCTTTCCAACGGTATATCACTTTTTATGTTTACATTGTGGGATTTTGGAATTACACATATTGGATTGTAAAAAACAAGGTAATTATTTTCTTATCGGATTATTCAAACTGAAATTTTTTTCATCCATTTTTTTATATTTTACTATCGCAATTTTGAAAATTTGTTAAATAAAAATGAAAATAAAGTTTTTAATATGAGAAAGAACCAATAAACTAAAAATTGGTATAATGCTGCTGCAATCGGCCTCCTCCATTTTGCATGCAGACTCGACACCTTCGGCGCATGGAAGAAACGGTCCGAAGGATTTCAGGAGGGTTTTCCATTATGTTGTGACAAACATCATTAATTCGCTACAGCAGCTGTTCCCGGGAGGTAAAATTTGCAAAATGTTATCCTCCTCTGACAGTCGCTCGGTAGTAATTCCTGAACTTGCGTAAGGTGGTACGGATACCGGTTGTCCGCCTGAAGGGTCCTTTGGATCATCATCCGAGGAATATCCAGCTGAAGTGCTGCTCTACGCGTACCCAATTTCGGGTTAGTACCGAAGAGATTAAGAATCTCTTCTTCTCTTCCGACACCAGTGCGGCGAGCTCCTTCTCTACCGGTATGCTTTGGTGTTCGACCTGTCTCTCCAGGAAGCCGATACGTTCTTTCGAAAGTACGTCTGCATGAAATTCGTCGCTGTGGGAATCGCTCTCGAACTGCTTCAAGTCCATTTCCTCCTTCAACCCCATACACAAACACCATATCCGCATACTCTCTATCGGAGAATTGGCTTCCCACCATCGCGATTTTGTTTAATTGGTCTAACAATGAGGGCTATATTCGAAAAATAAATTGTATTAACAAAATTATACCTGTATTTCCTAACCGCACAAAAGTAACAAAACGATCACGCTTGCGAAGTGAAAACATAAGAGAGATTAAGAGCTTTTCGATTATAAATAGCAAATATAAAAGTTTAACTGTTATAAGTACCGTTGCATTTGCCAAACAATGTACAAAATTTCAAATATCTTACAATTCTGGTCAAAATAATGTAGTGAGACTCTATTCCGAATTATAATAGCCTTTGTTTGTCTTTTTTCGAGTAAAGGGAAAATTGTTAACGATTCCACTGAAGCCATGATTTTTACCATTCAATGCGTGTTTCCCTAAAATTCTGCAATGTAAATATGAAAGGTGTTATACCGTTCGAAAGCCAACATGTTGAAGCAACTTTTGTCAATTTTGCAGAGTTGTACGTATAAAGCACCGTTATGAAATTACTGTTTGAATTTTCGATGAAAAATCTATTTTAAAATTTCTATTAAGTTTGAGTTACTGTATCTTGAAAGTGGCGATAATGTTCTCAGCAGGAAAACCTTCAGTTTCTGTGAAATTTTATGTAGTTTCTGAAACTGAAATTAAATCTTGGATGAGGTCATCAGGCGGGCTGCAAATTGTGATTTTGCATGACAAGTCACGATTTTCGCTGACTTCCACAAAAAGAGCGATAACAAGGTAACGGTAAAAAAATTCCGATTATATTGGGAATTTTCTTGCTGAAACAAGTTGTGCTATCAACCCTAACAGTTTTGACCACCCAATGCGCGACACCCTAGTACACTAGCATCTAGAGCGTTTTTCGCTAAGTTGGCATGAATTTACCTCCGCACAACGTCATTGCAAATCAGCCGTTGTATTTCTTTACGTGCTTTATGAAGTGATGATTAATGATTTGTGGAGGTTAACCCATGTGCAAATGCTGCACAATACAGTAGTTGCAGTACATCCCTTTCGCCTCTTTCGAACACTTCTTTGCGTTGCAATGATTACAAACTGCGTTCATGAAATCCATAGAAAGTAGAGGATATTTCATATATGTATAGTTAACAATCGGGTGGCTGTTGAATGCTAATTTCTGCCCAAACGCAGTTTGTTGAGCTTGAAAACTCCTTAAGCTCACATTTTCTACACGGTTTGCGTCTTCTTCAGATGTTTCACTTCTTCTTAATGTAATTTGCCGTCATTTCGAGGAAGATCTGGAAAATTCGCTTTTCTTTGCTTTTCTAAATAGTTTAAAGTGAATGGAATAAATTCCCAGACATATTTTTAAAAGGATATGAGATAGTACTTACCAAACTTTTTTATTAAAAAGGGGAAAAAATGTCAATTGGAGTTTATGTATGTATCACACACACAGTGCAATCGATTTCCCACAATCGATCTGACGCCTGTACAGCACATACACTATACAATTTATCGTACAATCTAAAATGACAGCCTCACGATCCACACGACACAACATAACATAGCGAAAATTATATATTTTGTGGCGATGGAAGATGGACATCCATTGCCACTTTCGATGGAGAGTGACGGCGACAGCCATAACATGAAGAATGACCACCGGTTTATGTGAAAAAATCAACAACTGAAAACACATGATTGTCAATCTTCTTCTTCTTTACGGCACAATAGCCCGACGTCGGGCCTTGGCCGCCTGGATTGAAGACCTCCACTTGTCGCGGTCACGTGACCTTGTCCTCTAGTTCGTTCACGAACGGCCCCGAAGATTCTTCGGAGAACTTTTTGCTCGAATGTGTCCAACAGGTGTTCAGAGTTTTGGGTTAGGGTCCATGCTTCGCAGCCATAGCATAGCACAGGTCGGATGATTGTTTTATACACGTTGAGCTTCGTGTTCGATTTCATAATTGGGAGGACCGAAAAAAAACACTTATTAGCTAGTTGTATCCGTCGCTTTATCTCATCAGTTTCGTTGGCGTCCTTTGACAAATTGCAACCCAGGTAAGTGAAGTTGTCTACATACCCTATATTGAGGTCACCCACTGAGATGCTTGAATTTACTGGCGTTCTAGTTTTTGATTGCATCATGACTTTGGTTTTAGATTGGTTGATAGGTAGTCCAACTTCTTTGGCGGCGTTATTGAAATTATGCAGAAGGATTTCTGCATCCCCCCAATCTTCGAGACATGATGTTGATGTCGTCGGCGTACGCTACTAGTTGAGTCGACTTAGTGAGTAGCGTTCCGCTGCAGTCCAAATTCATGGCTCGAATTACATACTCCAGAGCAAGGTTGAAGAGCGTCGGCGCCAGCCCGTCGCCTTGCTTGAGTCCAGTACGAGTTTCAAATAGGTCAGTGAGTCTGTTATGAACTCTGACCTGCGAGACGGTATTAGTCATCGTCATCCTTATGAGTCGCAACAAGCTTTGCCGGTATACCAAAATGCAGCAAAATGTTGTACAGTAAAAGCTTCACTGTAAAAAGCTGATCTGTCGTCGAACGGCCAGGTCTAAAGCCGCCTTGGTACTCGTCAATGATTTCCTCTGAGTACGGATTAACTCTATTTTCTAGAATTTTAGATAAAATCCTATAAGTCGTACAAACTAATGACATGCCTCTGTACTTCTCACATTTTAACTTATTCCCTTTTTTGTGGATTGGACAAATGCATTGACCTATATACATGGACAAGACATTTGCTTAAAACGTTGAAGCATTTTACGCGACCCACGAATATGTTTGCGTGACATGGTCATAGGCGTCGCAAAAAAATTACAACATCAGAAGTTTGAGAAGCACTGACAATTATTGTTGATTCAAACCCTAACTTGCATTTAAGCTAAGTTCTATGTTCACCGAGCGAAAAAATTGTGTTTTTGTCTCCCATGAAAATGTGCCGTGCTAAATTACATAAATTTAAAAAAAATGAGTACTCGCGGTCTGATTGATTGTCAGTAGCATTAAGGTTTGACGAGGACGACTGATGAGATGATCGCTCAGCGATCGTAGTTTAACATCCAATTCCGAGCCCTATTTACATATTTTTTGAATGTGGCGACATTCCTTGTATCGACTATGGCCTAAAGGAACATATCGGTATAGAAAATATGCGCATAAAATGCTAGGAACCGATAGTTTAAGTGCGAAAAACTTTGTACCAATTACCCAATCCGCATTAATAAAATTTTTGTCAATTTTACGAATATTTTAGTTGTCAGAATCAAATTTCAGTTGCTAATATTGTATAATTCTTTGATTAATTATACAAAACTGTTTTGTGGTTTTATACAAAACTTTTTCGTAGTATCAATCAAAATATTATACCAAATATTTAATTAAAGAATTTTATAAATTCGTGTTAACTAAAATTTCTCCTAACTTTGCTAATAGTGTTCTTATCAATCTCTAATTTCAATATAGCGTCTATTGAAATTTGGGATTGATAAGAACACTATTAACAAAGTTAGGAGAAAATTTGATTAACACGATTTTATAAAATTTTTAATTAAATTTGTAACTCAATTCGGCCTGTCTTTTCATTTGTATTTGCCGACGCCAAAGAATACTTTAAGTCATCTTTCATGTCAATCGTTGAATGTCTTAATAAAAGTTAGTTGCACATAAAATCCTGTTTATTGAAATACAATAATTTTTTTATTAAAATTAGAAAAATTATGACAATATGTTTTAATGTAACACCTAGTTTATTATTAGATATAAACATAACCTTACAATGTAGAACGTCGTGAAGTCAGGTCTCCATCGCCGCTAACAAATAATGTGTAATGCATGCGAAGTTTAGTTTTTCTATAAGAATATATAAATAATGATTTTATATCTGTTATTTTGATTTTAAAGTTTTGAGTTTAAAATGTTTTAAGTTAAGTTTTAAGTTAATTTATTGCAAAATACATAGTATATAAATATTGGACTTACAATTGTGGCATCAGAAATCAATGAAGATTGAAGAGTGACTATTTATTATTGCCTGTATCATATCCACACAGTGCTTAGTTGAATCCATAATCCTAGCATGTACGACTTATGCAAATTTTTCCTGTCCACTAGTTCAAACGTTGTCGGCAAATGTGTCTTGTAAAACCTAAGGTATGAAAAGATCAAATTATCTTATAGCACAAGAAAACATTAGTCTTACCTTTTGAAAACGCCACTCGAAAAATTAGGGCCGACATTTTATCTGCACCCCTAATTTAGGACAATATATTTTTATCGTTTTCGCCAGCGTCTTTGCTTTCTCACCAAATAAGTCTTTAATTTATAAGTTATTGGAAACAAACACTTTTTCACCATTTTTAGCGCACAATCATTTTTTTCACAACACTCGGAAAACAAATATGCCCGTACAAAAGAGCTACTAAAAATGAAAATCTTTGCTGTTCCAAATAAATGAATAGCTAGATTGTACAAAGATTTGTTTTTTATGTCCTGCCTATAAAAACTGTACCGTTAGATATGGTAAAAATTTCGTATTTCTAACAAAAGATATAGTTCTGGACATTCTTGTTCATACTTGCATAGAAAGACTGTCTGTTGGATAACAAAAGTTTTTGTTAATATTACAAAGCTGTGTGTTATATTGTAAAATTATTTGGCAATTTTCTTTGTTGATTTCCCCTGCCCAAAAGATTTGTTATATTCAACAAATGTTATAGTGCTCGTTGTCTTTATCATTTGTAGATTTTATTGCAGCTAAAGTTTTTGTTATTTTAACCAGAAAATTAAATCGTTTTAACATAATATTTTTTAGTTGTCTTGACAAAATTTGGTTTGTCATATCAATCAATCGTGTTGTTTAGTAGTACCAATTTATTTGCAGGTGTAAAAAAAGAATTGCTACAAAGCAACAAAACCAGCATCAAACAATTGTGATTTGTTGGTATTGCAAATTTATTTCTCTCTGTGTAGGGATGTCAAAAACCGGCCCATAACCCGGTTTTCGGTTTTTTCGGTTTTTTCGGTTTTTTTGCAAAGCCGGTTAGACCGTCCGGTTTTAACCGGGCTCAAAGTACCGGTTTTCGGTTAACCGGTTTTTCATTGAATTGCTTAGAATTTTAGCAAAATAATGCATACACACTCGTTAAGCTGATGTTCGTATAGAAATATGACTGTGTAATGGAGCCCTAAAAGAGAAACATGTTGAACAAAAAAGATAATCAAATAAAATTGTCAGAAGTATTCATAATGTTTAAAAAATAGTTAACTGAGTTTTATTGCTAGACAATGCATATAGTGCAGTCAAAATATCCCATTTCAGGCCTCCAAATAGAAAAAAAATAGAGTAAGGCTATTTTTTGTAGTTTTTAAATCAGCGAGCTCCCAGGCATCTAAAACTCATTTTGCTAAAGAAAAATTTTGATCGGAAAGGTCCCAAAAAGGAAAAAAAAGTAGACTCTTTAATCCTTGGCCGGAGGTCAGCATGTGGGGTATCAAATAAAAGGGGACGTCGAGTACATTACATATCCGGTGCTTGCTTCCTGTTTGAAGGACCCTCCACGGAATAAATCGAGATTAAATCGAAAATTTTTGTGTTTTCCGTGTATCTTGCCAAAGCCATAACTACGAGAATAATCCAAGTTATCACTACGTTTCTCACTTTTCCGAATCTAGAATTGGTTAAGATTCTACCATTAAATTTGCTAACAAAAAAATTATCAGAAAGCTCTGAAAAAGGACATTAAAGGACACTAATTACAAACCTTGATTGAAAGTGAGAATGCGGGATGTCATGTCAAAGAGTACGTTGAATGCATTGCATTGCATTGGTGTTTGTTTCCTGTTTCAAGGACACTAAATAGAAAAATTCGAGCTAAAACGACAAATTACGGCTTTGGAAAGATACACATATACGAGAAACATGAAAATTGTCCATTGGATCCCAATTTTCTCCTGTGAAGGTCCTTGAAACAAGTAATAAACGCCAGATATGGAATGTACTCGACGTCGACACCCCGCATGCCCACGTTCGATCAAAGTTTGTAATTAGTGTCCTTTTTGAGAGCTTTCCGATCATCTTTTTTTAGCAAATTTAATGGTAGAATCTTTAGCTATTATAGATTCGGAAAAGTGAGAAACGTAGTGACAATTTGATTTACTCTCGTAATTAGGGCTTTGGAAAGATACACGGGAAACACAATAATTCTCCATTTAATCTCGATTTATTCCGTTGAGGGTCCTTGAAACATGGAACAAACACGGATATGTAATTTACTTGACGTCCCCTTTGATTTGATACCCCACATGCCGACCCCCGGTCAAGGATTGAAGAGTATCCTTTTTTGTCCTTTTTGGGACCTTTCCGATCAAAATTTTTTTTAGCAAAATGAGTTTTAGATTCCTGGGAGCCCACTGATTCAAAAACCACAAGAATATACCTTACTCTATTTTTTTCTATTTGAAATGCTAATATGACTGCACTATGTAGATTTTGAAGTCTTTGTGGACACGACGGATGTTGAAGTGGACGCGGATATCGATGTGGACGCGGACGTCGTAGCAACTGCCGATTCGTCTTCCTATAACAATGAACTCTAAGGCCCGTATTTATGAACATTCCTTAACTCAAGGAGACTTTTTTGTCTCCTTTGACCAGGGTTGTGCTTTGTTCCTGATGTCACCGCCGCTATGCGAAAGTCCACAGGTCAAGGAGACCTTGGGTCAAGGATGCCGAAATTCAATAAATTAAATGTCATTTCCCATACTTTTTCATAGAAAAAAAAGTCTCCTTGAGTTAAGGAATGTTCATAAATACGGGCCTAAGCTCTAAATGCACTGAGCGTCTTGGAATAATAGCACTAAGGAGAGTGTTCGGAAATACGAAATTTTTCATAGAAGACTAGCAATAGAATTACAGACTGACAAATCAAGAAAATATAAAAATTTTATGAATTTGGAAAGTTTTTTTTCGGTTTTAACCGGATGGGCAAACAACCGTCCGGGTTAAAACCGGGAGGATGAAAAAACCGAAAAAAAACCGGTTAACCGTTTTGAAAGTACCGGTTTTCGGACTAACCGTCCGGTTTTTGACATCCCTACATCGAACCCATTATTTCCAGGAGAGCAGTGACCAAAAGCGAAAAGAGGTAAACAGTGGAACCCTAAAAATAGACATAATATTTTATCTATTGTATGAGGCTCCGAACTCTTATAGTCATAACAAGCTATATATAGTTGGGATATTTTGACTGCCGTGCTGTTTTGGGAACCTAAATGGGTAATGTAAAGTTACGAGTGAGGATGATTACTGTTTACGTGTCATACGTATGATATGATACTCTCTCCATTCCGTTGCCTTTTTCTGTACTGCAAAGCTCTTTTTGCGACTTTTTCCTTTTTTTACGAGACTTGCTTTACTGGACACTTGAATTGACGGTAGTGACACTAAATATGAATTTTTGACGATGAAAATTCAATGAGTGACGTTAAACGACGCGCTAACTAGTAACGTTTGAAAATCTGGTCTAAATATGGTCTAAATATTCAAAAAGTTTACCCAGATGTTGGAGCCACTTTTTGATTGCATTTTTATAGTGTATGCGCATTCCATGTTCTATAAATTCAATGCTAAATACATAGACATATTCAACTCAGATAAACTAAAACTGAAAAGTTCGACTGAATTTTAGTTATTAATATTATAATTTTTTTTTTTAATTTAATTTTTTTTTTTTGTTAATATATTTATGAATTTTCTTTTGCATTTAAAAAATTTTAGTTTAGAAGCTATAGGTGTAAGATCACATAACAGTACTCGTATTTTATAAATGAATTGTCAAAAGGACTTATGTCCGTTTATATTTAAATAAATAAATAAATTATTAGTTAATATTTTTAGTTTATTGGTTCTTTCTCATATTCAAAACTTTATTTTAATTTTTATTTAACAAATTTTCAAAATTGCGATAGTAAAATATAAAAAATAAATGAATAAAATTTCAGTTTAAATAATCCGATAAGAAAATAATTACCTTGTTTTTTTTTTATATCCAATATGTGTAATTCTAAAATCCCGCAATGTAAATATGAAAAGTGATATACCGTTGGAAAGCCAACATGTTGAAGCAACTTTTATCATCTTTGCAGAGTTGTACGTATAAAGCACCGTTATGAAATTACTGTTTGAATTTTCGATGAAAAATATATTTTAAAATTTCTATTAAGTTTGAGTAACTGTATTTTGAAAGTGCCGATAATGTTGGCAACAGGAAAAACTTCAGTTTTTCTGAAATTTTATGTAGTTTCTGAAACTGAAATCAAATCTTGGATTAAGTCATCAGGAGTGCTGCAAATTACGATTTTGCGTGACAAGTCACGATTTTTGATGACTTTCACAAAAAGAGCGATAACAAGGTAACGGTAAAAAAAATCCGATTGTATTGGTAATTTTCTTGCTCAAACAAGTTGCGGTATCAACGCTTACAGTATTGACCACCCAATGCGGGACACCCTTATATGCAACTCATTTACTAGAGCTGAACAAGTACATGCAGTTTATACGGACTTCTCAAAAGCCTTTGACAGTATCAACTTTGACCTTTTAATAAAAAAAATTGTCTATATATGTAGGTATTCATGGACCATTATTGAAATGGATAAATGATTACCTAAGGGGTAGAAATTTAATTGTAAAATTCAAAGATATAATATCAGATAAATTTTATCCTACATCAGGTGTACCTCAGGGTTCTCACCTTGGCCCGTTATTATTTTTAATATTTATAAACGATATTTACACTATATTTGATGGAGTTCAATTTCTCTTATTGGCAGACGATTTATTTATTTACCAAACAAGGCATTAACAATATAATTCTACTACAATTCATTTCAAATTACTACAACTATTTAAAACTTAGAAAGGACAGGAAGTGGACAACTAAAGTTAGAAAGGACAGGAAGTGGAAAATGGGATATGTATGTTTAGTTTTGCTCCGATAGATTAAGAGGTTGGGGCAGTTTCTGTTTAAAGATGATTTAGTCATGCCAAAAGAAAATAGATGCCATGTGCATTGAAGGTCCGACAACATTTGTTAACGGGTTCATTGTAACCATATAAGGTAGTATGCTGATATTCTTTAAGTAGGGTATTAATGTATGTCTGGTACGTCTGGGTTGATCATTAAAGGTGATTCTAGCAGAGAGATAATTAACACGAATGACACCACTAATAATGTCGAAAGTGAAACAAGCGGAAAGTAGTGTTCTTCTACTAGAGAGATGGTTGAATTAGATATCCCGCGTCAGCATCAGCATCGGCAGAGGCATCGGCATCAGCAGAAAAATTTCAATTTAGAACACACGCATTTGCCTTTGATGACTGACAATGACAGCAATTTAACGAATTGAGTACGAGTGTGACGGTATGAACGGAGCCAGTTGAAAAGTGACCCAGTTATCCCAAATTTGCAGACTTTATTAACACGTTATGATCGACCCTGTCAAAAGCTTTATTGAAATCAGTGTAAACAACATCTACTTGATTACCCTTTTCCATTTGACAGAGGACATCGGAGACTAAAATTGTGAGGTTGGTAGTTGTTGATCTGCCTCTTCGAAAACCGTGTTGTTGTAAAATTTTCAGAGCCATCTCATCAGCTCATCATGCTCATGTTCTGCAATCTAATTTAAACAATTTGAGTTTATACTGCATTAATAACAGTGTAGTTGGTCGATTCCGAATGACGAATAAAACGGTGCAAAGATGAAGATGATAATGATGATGATGATGTTTATTCTAATAAAAATCCAGTTTAGTTACAATTGCAAATAGAACAAAGTAGGCAAGCAATACTCACCGTGGTCTGTTCTCTCGGACACCTCTCGACCAACTGGCCATGACAATTCATTTCCTGTGTCTTCTTCTTCCTAATATCTGCCCGAGGGCACGCGAAATATCAAATATAACGAGTTTGTCTATTTGCCGAGAGATCAAACCGCGGTGGGTTTACAGAGGAAATATTTTAATTCTTTACATCCCCTTCCCCGTGAATCAACCCCGATTCACTTTCAACGTCCAACTTTGCTAGCCTTGATGCCGGCCGACTAAGAACTCCACTGTTGGTTCGGACATTGACTCGTCGTATCTGTCCATCCTTGCCACCGTAGACCTCCTCGATTCTTCCACGACTCCAACGATACCGAGGTAAAGCCGGGTCGCAAATGAAAACCAAATCGCCGACTTTAAGTGGTTCCGTCCGTTCACACCACTTAGTTCGCCTCGTTAACGTTGGCAAATACTCCAGAGTCCACCTTTTCCAGAAGTGCCGCCTTAACTCACAAGCGATGCGCCACTGCTTTCTAGCCACGTAAGTTTTGATTTGTGATTCGTCGATTGTGCTTATTTGCTCATGGTTCACCGACCCCAACAGGAAATGATTAGGAGTTAGCGGCTCCTCTTGGTCCGGGTCAATCGGAATGTGAGTCAGAGGACGCGAATTTACAATATTCTCAACTTCGATGAGAAAACTTTGTAATGTGTGCTCTCGTGGAGCTGATTCCTTGAGTGTAGTTCGTAAAACCTTCTTTACACTCTGCACCATTCGCTCCCATACACCGCCTTCCGATGGATTCGATGGACAATTGAAAAGCCACTCAATTCCCCTCGTGCTGGCCTCGTCATTCAGACGCGTACAATCGAATACTTCGTCGAATCGTTTCGCTTCTTCATTAGCACCCACAAAATTTTTGCCGCTATCGCTGCGTATTCGAAGTGGTACACCCCGTCGGTTGATAAAGTGTCGTAAGGCAAGAATGCAGGCGTCCGTCGATAAATCGAAAGCGATTTCTAAGTGGATAGCTCGTAAGGTCAAACAGGTAAAGAGTGCCACCCATCGTTTTTCGTGACGCCTTCCAATGGTTACGGTTACAGGTCCGAAATAATCAACGCCAGTATACGTAAACGGCCTGACATATGGCGTGACTCTATCTTCTGGAAGGTTTCCCATTACAGGAGGCTTTGGCGTAATCCGAGATAAACTGCAAAGGCGGCAACCCCTTATAACCTTTCGTAAAAGTTGTCTCAGCTTCGGTATCCAATAGTCCTTTCGGATTCGGCAAATCGTTGCTTCAGAGTGTTGATGCTTCATTTCTGCATGGAAACGCTTGATGACTAACTCGGTGAAGCGATGATTCGATGGAAGAATGATGGGATGTCTAACGCTATACGGCAACCAGCTGGCTGCTTCGATTCGTCCGCCGACACGGATGATTCCGGCTTCGTCAATAAAGGGCAACAACTTTTTTTTTTTTTTGCCTCACAGGAACTTTTGTCCCGGGACTAGGCTTCTCGGCATCACTTTACTTACTATCCGTACGTAAGTGACTAATCAATCAATCGAGTGTAAACTCTAGCAGATCGTAAAAAAAACTGAAAACAAAATATATTAATAAGGAAATTTATCACAATAACTTCTTTTAAACATTAGTTTATTAGTACAATTAAAATTAACTAAGTCCTTCAAACTATTATACAGAATAATTGACCTTGTAATTGGTTCATTAAGCCCATAGTTTACTCTATGATAAGGCTGAACAAGAAGGTTGTTCCGCCGTAAATTGTGAGGAATATTTCTGACTTGAAAGTTATTTAATATATCTTCACAAACAATATGAGAGCAAAACAGGTCTCTTATAAACATAGCGTTTAAAAATGTTCTTCTATAATCTAAGGCTTGTAAACCCAATAAGGAACAGCGAGTTTTATAATCTGGCTTGAAACGCCAGCCAATTTGATAAATGGCAAACCGTGTAAAATTGTGTTGAATTCTTTCTATACGCTCGATATGCACCTTATAGAACGGATTCCACACAATAGAACAATACTCCAGGTGCGAACGAACGAAAGCTGCATACAATATTTTTAAAGTAAAAGCATCATTAAATTCGCGCGCATTACGTTTAACAAATCCTAACATACTATTCGCTTTTGAAATAATGTAATCAATGTGTTGTCGAAATGAAAGCTCATGGTCGAAAATTACACCAAGATCTGATATTTCGGCAACCCTTTCAAGAACACTACCTGCTAAGGAGTACTCAAAGAAGACCGGAGTTTTCAATTTATATATGCTAAGTACTTTACATTTACTAACATTTAAATTTAAATTATTATCGCGGCACCAAAATTGCAGCTTTTCTAAATCGGATTGCAACTTAAGGCAATCATCAATGTTGCGTATTTTCATAGCGATTTTCATATCATCGGCATACTGCCATACACGCACGAATTTAAAATTTAGGATGATATCGTTTATGAAAACTAAAAAGAAAAGTGGTCCTAAATGGCTTCCTTGCGGAACCCCTGATGAACACTTTATAACAGAGCGAGATGTACAGCCATTTAACTTCACCAACTGAGTCCTATCCGTTAAATAGGATCTCACCCAGCTTAGAAAAATTGACTGTATTCCTAAATGTTCTAGTTTTTTAAGTAAAATATTATGATCTACTCTATCAAAAGTCTTCGAAAAATCGGTATATACCACATCAACCTGCATTCCCTGCTCAATACCATCAGCAACAATTTTAGTAAATGATACCAAATTTGTTGAAGTTGATTTTCCTTTCAGGAATCCATGTTGACATGGCGATATCAAACGGCTAATTAAAACATCTATTTTATTTTTAATAAGCATTTCAAATTAAAAATAAAGGCTAAAGGACGACATAACGATTGCATGCAATTCTTCAAAAATATATTAGGAATGCCATCAGGTCCGGCCTGAATACTAACATCAAGATCACGCATAGCATTCAATAGGTCATCCTCAGAAATCTCAAGAGCACTCGTAAGGTCCTTCTGAGCTATCCGAGGGACCAATGCACTCTGACTTCCATTGATGTTAGCATTCATTTCTAATGAAACGGAGTCTGGCACTTTGTAAACTGAACTGAAAAATCTAGCAAATCCGTCACAAACCGATTGATTATAAAATTCCAAAATGTCTTACTGTCATTCTTTATATTATTTTCAGCTCTCGCAATATACTGTTTGTAAAGATTTTTATTCATTAATTCATACTCTCTTCTCAATCTAAAGAAATTTTCTTTATTGGCAAGAGAGGATGACTTCGGGCCTTATTTTTTGCTCTCTTAAGTTTGAACAATTCTTTGGTAGCCCAAGGATTTTTTGCTTTTATTTTGTTCTTTTTTAAAGGAACGTACTTGCGAATAGATTTATTTAAAATTGAATTAAAAATTGTATAACTTTCAATAAGATTACTATTCGATATAACTGAAGCCCAATCCATATTAAAAAATGTTGAATTTAGTTTTTCAAATTGGGCTTTTTGAAAATTTCTAGTAGGAATAACTTCGGGCTCTTCTTCAATGTAATCATAAAAAACAAACTCAAGAAGAAGAGCACTGTGATGGATTGAATTGGGCAAAATTGGTTTATCTACTTTAATCACAGAAGCATTCAAACAAGTACTAACAAAAATTAGATCTAAAATTCTACCAATCGAATTTTTAACAAGATTCATTTGCATCAAATCCATTGCAAACAAACAATCTGTTAGAACAGATTCACACTCAAGATGTAAATCACGCGGCAGAATTTTTTTCTCGTCGTCGTTCCAGTACCAACTTATATTACCAAGATTGAAATCCCCAACAACGATCAATTTGTCTTTTTCCTCAAAAGATGCAAATAGCTTGGAGATATTGGGTGAGGTTATAAAACACAACGTTCGCGCAACGTTACCTTTAATTTCAAATCAACCGGCCGTTACGGATCAGAAACTTATCCCTACAAACAGATCCCCTAAGCGCTTAGGGGATCTGTTTGTAGGGAGAAGTTTCTGATCCGTAACGGCCGGTTGATTTGAAATTAAAGGTAACGTTGCGCGAACGTTGCGTTTTATAACCTCACCCAATATCTACATGTTTGTTATAAACATCAACTGAACTCAAAGGTGGTAAATAGCTATTAAAAATATATAATTTTTCGCTGCGAGAAACATTGATAGAAACACATATCTGTTCTACGTCCTTATGAAAAAGCTCAACTTCATGAGATGGGAATGTTGTTTTGATAGCTACCAAAACACCACCTCCTCTCTTAGTCGAAGCCTCATAACGGTCGCGACGATAGACATCATAGTCTCTTATGAAAAGTTCTTCATTTGAAATGTCTGTGTGAAGCCAAGTCTCGGTTAAGCAAATGGCAGCATAATCTTCTTGTGAAGCTGCAAGGTAAAAGTCATTTGTTCTTGAACGAAGACCGCCAACATTTTGATAATAGACCGAGAAAAATGAATTGGAAATTATGTGTTCTGCTGGACACTGTTTTGGCGTTTGTCGTTTTTTGAAAATTTGAAGGGTGATATGTTGACGCCCTTGGGCCAGAAGTTGGCACAAAACACTTGCTTCGAATATTCATGAGGAAGTTTCAAACCAAAACTGATTGAAACTAATTTGGATATATCACAATCTTTTTTTATCAGAGGATAAACCGAAAGAAAACTGTCATCTGTTAAATTAAGCTTTTTCATTACATATTCCTTTAAATGTTCTGCTTTTACCGAAGCATGTAGCTTAGAAACATGGAATACCTTGAAACTGGGGACACTTCGAAGAGAATCATTAGCTTGATCGATACCGAAGATTCTTTTGTGTCGCCTATTATTATTATCACCCTTTTTGGGAATAACATCACCAACAGGAGAAGGTTTTTTAATATGTTTCCCTTTCTTACGAACTGTGACAAATTTATCAATCGGAGATTGATTTTTGTCAACGTTGGAAGGAATTGTAGAAGATGAATCTGAAATAACAGTGGAAGGCCCCGCTTCATGGCTAACGAAAGATTGCTCAGAAGATATTGAAATAATATTTTTAGTTTTTTTCTTAGTGTCTTTCCCTATATTACTCTTCTTGTTTTTTAAAGTTACGTTTCTATCTCGCAATATTTTGGAATTGATTTATTTATTTATTTATTTCTAAACGGACAGAATTGTCCCTTTTATAACAAATGTATAAAAATTGCTGTCATTGATTATTTAACTTACGACTATCTTATTAACATTAGGTATACTAATAAAAACAAAACTAAATTATAAAACTAACAAAAAAAAAATATTAGAATAAAGGAAAAAAATTTAAATCATAATATAGTAATTCTTAAACATAATTCATAACCAAATAAAATCTCAGACAAAATTCAACAAAAATTCACTTGAATAATTCATATATAATTATTCGCAATATATATTTTTCAGTATTAAACAAATCCACATGATTGGATACTAAATTTCCGATACGTTGAAGTCTAATAATTGCTGAATTCATTAAATAATTGTTCTTATATAACTGGGGGCTTAGGTAAAACAGTTCATGCTGCCTAGTTTCCCTTGTTGGAATTCTAAAAGAGAACTCCTGAAGAATATCAGGGAGATCTATATTTCCATTCAATAGATTAAATAAAAATGCTGCATCAAAATAGCTTCTTCTTACTTCAAGTGATTTTATGTTTAATTGTAATTGGATACTATAATAATTTATATCTTCTCGACAAATATGTAATTTATAAGCCATGTATCTCAAAAATTTATGCTGGACTTTTTCAATTGTGTGGGCATGTGTTATATAACAAGGATTCCATATGATAGTATTATACTCAAGTTTACTTCTAACTAATGAGAAGAATAATGTTTTCAATGCATGAATATTATTAAAGTCTCCAGTATTTCTTACTATAAATCCCAACATTCTACGTGCTTGTTCAGATATATAATTTATATGGTCGGTAAATTTTAATTTTGCATCAAATAAAACGCCAAGATCATCAATGAAATCAACACGTGTAAGGGGAAGATTTTTGATGGTATAAGTATATTCAAAATTGGTTTTAGTTCTGTTAAATGTAATGAATTTACATTTAGACAAATTAAGGTGTAAGGCGTTGTTCTCAGAATATATGCAAAATCTATTTATATTTTCTTGCAGTATCAAAATATCATTATAATTATTAATTACTTTAAATATTTTGCAGTCATCTGCGAAAAGTAAAAATTCAACATTATCAAAAATACTAATTAAATCATTAATAAATAACAAAAATAGAAGGGGGCCAATATGAGAGCCCTGTGGAACACCAGACGTAGGAAAGAAATAATTAGAGTAATTGTTTTGCACTTTTACCATTAAACATCTATTTCTTAAATAATTATTTATCCAACTTAAAATCGGCCCAGAAAAACCAAAATTCGCTAGTTTTTTAATCAAAAGATCGAAATTGATACGATCAAAAGCTTTAGTAAAGTCCGTGTAAACAGAATGTACTTGAGACAATTTCGAAAAAGCATTAATTATATAGTTTTCATACAAAAGCAGATTTGTTGTAGTAGACTTACCAGAACAAAATCCATGCTGGTTTTGAATGATCAGTGGACGAACTAATGGAGTTATAAAATCCGTAACAAGGCTTTCAAACATCTTTGGAATGCAGGACAAAATATTGATGGGTCTGTAGTTTTGAATATCGGCTTTATCACCTGATTTAAAAATTGGCAACACATAACTCAGTTTCCATTGCGACGGAAAATTACCGGTGCTTAGAGACTTATTAAATAGAAATGAGAGCGGATATAATAAACAAGCGGCGCAGTTTTTTACAAAGATAGGTGGAATACCATCAGGCCCCGCCGTTTTGGATGTGTCCAAGCTTAACATTTTTTGTAAAATTGAATCAGTATTTATATTAAAATACGACAAACTGAAAGTGTTTTGCATAATAGGAGGATTAAAAGAACAGTTTTCTACACTATATACCTGAGAGAAGTTTTTAGCAAATAAATTAACAATTACCGATATATCTGAGCTTTTAACACCATTAAGGTGCATAACTCCCGGTAAACCCTTCTCTATCTTACGTGAATTTATAAATTTCCAAAAGATTTTCATGTTTTCTGGTACCTGAGATTCTAGCTTATAAATATAACGTCGATAATCTTCTCTAGATTGATGCTTGCATTTTGATCGTAACACTGAAAATTGATTATATGAATTTAAGTCACCGCTAATTTTATAATTTAAATGATTTAATTTTTTATCTCGGATTAGTATTTTTAATTCATTTGAGAACCATATCGGAAAGTTATCATTATTTAAATGAATTCTTGGTACATATGTATTTATGATATCATTGAGAATATTATAAAAATAATCGACTGCTTCGTCAAGTGATAAGTTATTAAATTGTTCAGACCAATTGATTTGTTCCAAAGCTGAAGCTATATGACAATAATCAGCCCTTTTGAAATCTGAATATTCATGAGATTAATTATCATTAGTATTATATTTGACAGATAATAGAATATTCAAATTTATTTCCAAAGCTGGATGGTATGAATCAATTGGTAATAACGGAATACTACAATTTCACAACAATTTACAGTTTTCATAAGGGATCTCAGCTTGCTAAGTTGGCTCTGCAACGACGAAACGAGCTGAGATAGACCGTCAATTTGAACTTTGTAAAATTGCTCGCAAACACAATTCATTTTAATTGAAGAACTAAACTAATATATTAATAAAAAGAGAAAAAATGCAAAAAGGAAAAAAAAATTGTAAAAACTGGGATTCGAACACAGGACCTCACGGGCGTGAATCGTACACGCTACCACTGCGCTATATGCTTGTATGAAAATCTATGCCCAGATAACTCAGTTAAGCCGAGTTGAAATGACTACTGGACCAAATGAAAACAAAGAACAAAGACCGCCCGAGCGGCAGGTAGAAAATGCAAAACTTTTCAAACAAATTTATGATTATTCACTAAACCGATTCGCGAAACCACTTTTACCGATGAAGCGAACGAGTAAATGAATCATAAAATAATGAATTTAATATTAAATCTTATGAATTTAATGCAAATTATGAAATTTAATATTGTGCGAAAATTTTGCGTGTGTTTGTTTTGATAAACGTCAAACGTTGTACATTGTACTATCTCGAGGCACACTCTTCTCTGCCATAAGCTGCGATAACTCCATAGAATAACTCTCTCGTTGAACCTGACGATACAAAATGTTCTTGGCGGCTGAAATTTCTGACATGGCTAGAGTGGATGATTTCGATAGATCGTGTGTCCTACGACTGTTCGTGATAAAACGGTGGACCCAGGCGGCTGTCCTTATTAGTCGATTCAGGCTTGAGAATCGTTCAAAATCAAATATTTGGCAAACTGATCCTAGTAGTACAAACTTTGGTCGAAGTTCCTCATCATTGTAAATCTTGCAATAATTTGCCATCCTCGTTCGTCGGCCAATGCTCTTCGCTTAGTTTGAGGAATGGCGGGCCGTTGTACCATCGAGATGAATTATGGATGCTAACTTTACGATCGAACCGGGTGGCTTCATCAGAAACGTTGTCATGGGTCGATATCCATTTCCAATTCGAGGGCTCGGTGGTAGCAAGAATTTCGGCGATTCGGTGAGCTACGAATGGCTTATAACGTCGATGCTCGGAGTTTATCCACCTAATCACCGTAGTCGAATCGCTCCATAGGACTCGTTTCGTGATCTTGATCATAGTATGCTCGGTTGTAATTGTTGCCATAAGACGCGTTCCAAGAACAGCTGCCTGAAGCTCTAGTCGTGGCACGGTCATTAATCTTAATGGAGCGCATTTAGTTTTGGCACATACAAATGACACCCCAACACGTTGACTATCATCAGTGAACCTCCAGTACGCTGCAGCGGCAAACGCCTCTTCACTCGCGTCGACAAAGACGTGCAGTTGAACTTCAGTTGGAATATTCTGTCCAAAATAACAACGTGGAACATTAACCACAGTCGTTTGTTGCATCTCGTTAAGCCAAGCTGTCCATGAAACATTCAAATCATCCGGCAATTGTTGGTCCCATGATACACTCCGCTTACATAATTCCCTCATCATCAATTTGGATTTAATGGTAAAGTGGGCAATAAGACCGAGAGGATCAAATACGGACATTATAATGCTTAGAAATTCCCTTTTAGTAGGCTTTCTTATAACAGATATGACCTGATCATTGAATTTGCTAAAGCGAAGTTCGAAGTTGAAAACATCCTCTCGTGGCTGCCAAGACATTCCAAGTACTTTCTGTGTTGCTAAACAATAATCACTGGTGAACTCACGATGTGTAGCTGCTTCTTCAGTATCACCATTGAGTTGATGGGTAACCTCAATTGAATTTGAAACGAAACCACGTAAATCGAACCCGGCATTAGTATGTATTTCACGAACTTGTGTAGAAATAGCAAGCGCTTCCTTGACTGCCGGAAAGCTGTCGACGAAATCATCTACATAATGCCATTTGCGTATAGATTCTACGGCGCGTGGATATTTACCTTTAAACTCGTCGGCGTTGTAAGTTTTTACGAATTGTGCTGAGCAAGGTGAGCATGCGGCTCCGAAAGTCATCACTCTCATCTCATAAACATCTGGCTGTCTATTTTTGTCGCCGTCTCGCCAATGAAAACGTTGCGCACATCTGTCCTCGGGGCGAATCAGGACTTGATGAAACATTTCCTTGATGTCAGCACATACAGCGATCTTCCCAACCCGAAAATTGAATATAACTGAAGGCATCGGCATGTATTCTTGGGGTCCTTTCAACAAACAAGAGTTAAGCGAACATCCATTCATATTGGCGGCTGCATCGAATACTAATCGGATTTTCCCCGGCTTGTTCGGGTTGACTACTCCGAAGTGCGGCAGATAACAGATTCTACCACCGGGCGAATGTATTTCATTTGAGGGGAGCTTTCTGGCGTATCCATTTTCGACATATTTGTTTGCAAGTGCTTTGTACGCGGACCCAAATTCCTCGTTCCTACGCATTTTCCTTTCAATAGTCAAGAGTCTTTCGAGCGCCATGGAATAGTTGTCAGGAAATTTGACATGACCGTTTTTCCACATAAGTCCGACTTGGTATCTTCCGTCAACCTTGCGTACGGCCCCCCCCCCCCCCAAAATCTCTCGGGCGCGTATGTCATCTCTAGACTCCACTACAGGGGCAGGTTTAACTCCGAAGTTTTCTGTCTCAAAATACTCTCGTACTATACTCTCGAGTTCTCGCTCTTCCTCTACGCGTGCAAGCAGACACACATTTTGGCCTTCGGCTCCATGTGTTGGCCCAAAAACTACCCATCCTAAACGCGTTTCGCCGGCGTACGGTCCACCTGCCTTCAGGTGGATGTTATGGGTTGACAACCCTAGAGCGGCGTGATCCAAGCCTATCAATACCCGAGGCACGGCATTAAAGAAAGGCTCAATCGGCATGCGCGAATGTTCAATTCAATTCTTAACATCAGATTCGTCAAGACTTTGTGTAGGCAAACTAAGTTTTGAAACAGCATGCACACTACGTAGCAAATGTCGGTCGTTTCTTCCTTTACCGCTAATGAGCAAATCGACGATGTCGGCGTTTTCACGAGAAGTTTTGCCCCCGTACCATTGAATATTGACTGTGCTATCCTTTCCACGAACACCCAGTTCAGACAGAAGGTCTTTCTCGACCATAGTGATTGATGACCCGTCATCTAAGAGCGCATATGTGTTTACTAAACCGTTCGGGCCGTACAATGTTACAGGAAGTGTTCGGAATAGTATTCTGCTGTGTTTGTTCGTGCTACAGTTTAAGACCGGTTTCGGTACTTGTGGCGACGTTGCCTCTCGGTTAACGTCTTCATGAAGCAATCTATGGTGGTGACGTCGGCATCCATTTTCTGAACAAGCTGAGCTTTTCTTGCAGTTACGCACCGAGTGACCGGCCCTCAGGCAGGAGAAGCATAATCGTAAACGTTTAACGTTGCACCATCTATCCGAAACGGAGGAATTTTTTAAACGAATCGCACTCCGTTATGCTGTGTGCTCCTTGGCAGGTAACACACTTTTTTTCAAACGTATGCAAAACTGTTCGCTGTCTCTGTTCAGTACAGGCGACATTGACTGAACAGATGAGATTGGCAACGTATGTCAACCAAACGCTCAAATGTGAAATCGTCGCATAAGGTTTCACATGAAGTGCATATGCAGCCCATTCCAATTTTTTGCTCGGCGGGAGCTTGGCGACTAGCTCCTCCAGCAAAGTCAAGTTGCCGAGATGCTGCTGACAACCATCCGAACTTAAAAAGGCGACGAAATTCTTCACTTTAGTGGCAAAGGGAACTAGTTTGTCTAACCCGTTCTCGTGAATAGATGGCAATTCCTCAATTTGTTTTAATTGGCTACGAATTAGCAATTCGGGTCTGCCAAACCTGAATTTTAACACGTCCATAGCGGCACTAACGTTGCCCGGATAAATTAAGAAGGATTTCACTACTTCTTTTGCTTCGCCCTTCAACGACCGCTGTAATCTTTGGTTGTTATCGAAATCAGTCAAACCGTACAAAGCAGTGGTCTGATGAAAGCCACATTCAAAAAGTGGCCAATCTTCTGGCTTGCCATTGAATTCGGGTAGGTCTACTAATCTTTGCGGGGTTGCAGGGCTCAAAATTGCTGTACGAGTAACGTGCGAAGGAAGAGCGGCGGGTGTTTCGCTGGTAGGTGCTTGAGGCGCCTGCTGATTCACATTATAATGTGTTCGCGTGGGTGGCGGAGGTAGATGTGACTGCTGAGGCAAATATGGCGGCTGAGGTAAAGGTGGCAAAAAGGTCAACTGTGGCAGATTTGGCAGCTGAGACAAATAATATGGCGGCTGTGGCTATGAAGACGACTGTGGCAAATTTGACGACTGAGGCAAATAATATGGCGGCTGTGGCAAAGAAGACGACTGTGGCAAATTTCGCGGCTGAGACAAATAATATGGCGGCCGTGGCAAATAAGATGGCGGCTGTTCCGAATAAGATGGCGGTTGGGGCAAATAAGACGATGGCGGGTCTGCGGGGCCCGCGGCAAAAGGTGGTGAATTCGAGGTGGATGGTGTCATTTCGACGCTCGTGTTATTAAAGGCACGACTACATAAAGTGTGCGTATAATGTAGTTGTTTTAAAACTTCACACATCTGCTGCTTTAATTTAAACAATTCACCTACCTCGTCATCGGGATACGAGACTGTGGCGGGTGTTACCTTCGATGGTTCATCCATGGCTGGCGGCTTATTTGATGCTCCCACATGTACGTTGTCACAAGTCTCTATTAGAGAGCTGTGCGATAGTGGCGGCGACGATGTCGATGGCGGCAACGACGATGACAACGGCTGTGACGACTTCGATGACGGGAATGAATTCGACGACGGCAACGATGTCGATGGCTGGGTCGACTTCAATGGCACGGACGATGTCGATGGTGGGAACAAATTCGGTAAACTTGTCGTCGACGTCTGTGGCAAAATCGGTGTCGAAAACTATATCGATGATGGTGGCAAAATTGTTGTCGGTGGCGGCATCGACGATTGTGACAAATCGAATGGCAAATTTGATGATACATGGGGCGATGGCTGTGGTGGCGGTGGCTGCGGCGATCGTGTCACTGGCATGGCGGTGGTTCCACGAAAAAGATGCGGCAGAAATCGTAAAAATCAAACCACACGAATAAAAATGTAGTTGGTCGATTCCGAATGACGAATAAAACGGTGCAAAGATGAAGATGATAATGATGATGATGATGTTTATTCTAATAAAAATCCAGTTTAGTTACAATTGAAAATAGAACAAAGTAGGCAAGCAATACTCACCGTGGTCTGTTCTCTCGGACACCTCTCGACCAACTGGCCATGACAATTCATTTCCTGTGTCTTCTTCTTCGCGAAATATCGTATTTGATATTTCGCGAGTTTGTCTATTTGCCGAGAGATGTCGAGAGATCAAACCGCGGTGGGTTTACAGAGGAAATATTTTAATTCTTTACAAACAGTTTGATTCTTAATACTTCGAAATGTAAATTTATAAAATTTAATAAAACCGCGGAAATATTTGACTTTACATACAATATCAATTCTAAATGTATTGAAGAGGTAACACAAATCGAAGACCTTGGTATAAATTTTAACACGAATCTAGACTTTTCAACTCACATTGAAGTTATTTGTGAAAACGCCAACAGAATGTTAGATACCCTATCGCGTATAAAATGCATATTCCAAGAGACAATATTAATAATGCAAACATATTAGATACTTTAAACACACACCTATTACATGCGAGAAGAGAACTTTTTGATGCCATGTTTCTTTATAAGTTACTGAATCATAAAATCGATGTGCCTGATATTCTGGAAGAATGATCTTTCAGAGTTCCTACTGTTACTTACTTAATATACTCGGAATAGTTTAAATAATATGTTTCAGTTGCAAACCTGTAGAACAAATTATCACAAATTCTCGCCTATTGAAAGGTTTAAAACAATCGGGAATCGTCTATCTGCCAATATCGACTTTAATCATGATAGTATAAATGTGCTACGGAATGCTGTTTTAAATAATTTGTAGTTGCTTTCATTGTTCTATGCTTTAGTTTGATTGAATTATTGTCTATTTTCATTCTTATTTATTTTTAATTACTTTAATATTTTATTTTTTTTTCTTATTTTTCTTATTGACAGTTTTTATCACTATACACAAATTACTTGATTAATCTGCAATCGTAATATTGTTAATTTGTATTTTATGTTATAAAGGACAATTTGTCCGTTAAATAAATATATGAAATAAATTAATGAAGTATTCATTCCCCACACACTTAACGAAAATTGTGCATTCCTTCCTAAGTTCCAGATCGTTTCAAGTGAAAACTGAAGCCACATCTTCTAAACGGAGTATTAATGCTGTAGTGCCACAAGGTTCCGTATTTAGCCCAACCCTTTACAACTTGTACACATCAGATTTGCAGAAGTATCCAAACTGTGAAATCGCTATGCACGCGGATGATACAGCCATATATGTACGTCTGACTCTCCACACAAGATCGTCAGGAATTTAACCCTTCGTTAGGAGCGCGGGCTACGATTGTAGCCCATACCTTTTTAAATGGCGATCATTTTCAGGATATGAACCGAATCCATTGGAACTGCTCAGTAGCTGTTAAAATGTTGCTTCTTAATCGAATAAGAATATTTTTAATATTTTTTGAGCTTAGAAACTAATTATCTTTTGCGATCAAAGTCCACTGGGCTACAAGTGTAGCCCGCGCGCCCCATCATGTAACTTTTTTGATACTCATAAAAAATAAAAACATTATTATAATACATTGTAGAAAATAGCAACAGTAAAATGTTTGACAAAAAAGGGTTTATAGAGAAATGTACAAAAAATAGATTACTATTTTAACCAAAAACCTGGTGTCGAAGTCAAAATTTCTTACAGCATGCTTATGTTACCTGTTGGTAAAATAACTTAGTTTGTGGATGAATTTTTCATCAATTCTAGCGTAAATATTGTGATAACAGTAAATCTGAATATTGTGAATAAAAATTCAATCAGATTGACTCACTACGTATTTAGCTTTATAGCATGAAACTGTATTTCCAGTGTATAAATTGTGAATATTGGGTACCCAAAAACGGGCTAAGTTTGGAATTCCACAAATTGGGCATTTTGAACTGCAGTGTCTCGCTCAATGTTCCATTTCGAAGATTTAATGTTGATTTCTGTGAATATAAGCTTTTTTTGTGGTGTTCATTTTGAAAAGTAACTATTTTGTCCACCTAAGTAACGTAATGTGAAAAAAGACTAAAAATATGACATTTTGGTCTCTTTTATTGTAGATGTTTAAATGGAAAATTCAGGATTTTATATTTTTTATTCTGTACAGTTATTAACAGACCCCACACCGGGCAGGAAAAACAAAATTAAAATTGAACAATAGTTTTCATATAATTTTTAATTTGGGCTATAATTGTAGCCCGCGCATAACCACGTGACAAACAGGTGCGCGCCTAACGAAGGGTTAAAACGCCAGCTACAACTTCTCAACACTTTCATTAATAAGTGGAAAATCAAGATTAATGTGGAAGAAACACAAATTATATTTTTCACTAAACTAAACGGCGCGCCAGAATGTTTCTAGCAAACAAACGACTTAACGTTTTAGGAACACGAGTATCGTGTGCCGATAGTATTAATTACCTAGGACATCATTTGGACAAGAAACTGACTTTTAAATGTCATGTGGACGAAACTGTATCCAAGATGAATAATCGGATCTGTATTCTGTACCCCCTTTATTAATATAAAGTCCAGGCTTTCCCCTGAAAACAAGATTCTGTTATATAAAACAGTCATGCAACCTGTAATTCTATACAGTTGGTCTGTCAGGTATCGTTGCGCAAATACCCACAAGATTGCAAGACGTTCAAAATAAATGCCTGAAAATAATCATGAACAAGCCATTTTATTTTCTACTAGAAAACTCTATGCACAGACAAAAATAAAATTGATTACGGTTAAAACCCACGATATATAGTAGATTTTTAACCAAAAACTCATTGCTGAGCAATCCACTAATATCCTAATAAATTCTTAACTGTACTTGCTAATGATAGGTTACGCTACTTTTAATATTATTTTAATTTAGATTAATATGTATTATGTTCAGAGTGGACGAAAACGGATTGATTTCGCTATACGTTTTCAGAAATCATCGCATATGACAACCGACAATATTATTTTGGCTATGAATAGTTCTAAGTATAAACATGTGCTGATGCAGTCATCGATAGTCATTTGGAATATATTTCGTCACTTCAAACTGACCGTCCATTCATTTATTATGGAGAAATTAAGAACATTGGCAAACACACGAAACTGAACAATTTTTTCGGGTGGCAGTTAAAATATCGGAGTGAGCCGAAATGTGCTGAGTAGGGGAATTTAGGTTCGAGACCTGGGTGCTGACACGTTATCATTTGAAGAAAATCAAGGTTTCATATAGAAAACACGCAAAATAGGGTATTTTCAATGGGTTAATTTGTATGGGAACTGAAATGTTTTGGGGCTGTTTTCATACGAAAACATGAAAATAACCCCAAATCATATATCTTCGGTCACTCTGAATAAATTATAAGGTAGTATGTTTTTAAGTTCAAGTAGGTTTTTTTTAGAAAATTTTTTTCTCGAAATATCATCTGCATAATTGCAAAGTACTTACTGTGTTGAACTAACTATTTACTATTTTAGCTGTAAAGACTTATATCTTAACACTAAACGATGTTAAATTGTATCATACACATGGAATATAATCCAAATAAAGAAATTTTATTATTATTATTATTAAAATGTTAAGTATACCATAAAAAACGACCGAGAAAAAGACAATTCCGGCTAAAAATCCGGATTTAGTAATTCATTCCGACTTAACAGTTCAACTTCCTGCTTCATTTAGCCGAAAAATTAAAGGGTTAAGAATTGGGGTATGTTCAGTACAACTTGTTTGCTAGAAATCACAATCCGATGCGTTTATGTGGCAGTTTCCGGCCACCCTGTATAAAAATGGGACGTGATTTCTTTGTCACGCATAAACTCGAAACCCGCTTTCTTTTTATGTTTAATCCGTCTTACGCTCGAGAAGATTTAAACACCGAGAAAATTTTTAAAATACCAAAGGAAGTGGCCGTAAACCGAAACTCCATTTTGTATGAGAGATCCCTGTTGAAATCAAGTTTTCATCGACAACAATTGAATTTAATGGATTTTATAGGGTTTGATGCCCAACCCAACGCGGCACGAATTTTCCAGTGCGGATTCGCCGCACATTTTTTAGTGCTCACACCGGCGCGGCGCGGCGCGAATAATTCGCTGGGTACTGTCAGCTCACAGGTGAAATCATGTTGTTGCGGTAGATTTATGTAAGGAAAGGACTTAGGGCTATGGTTGTCAGTTAAACCGTCGATGGTTAAAAAATGTGTACAAAACGTTAAACTGCCGTTTAAACTACGAATTATCCTTATAGCTGGGTCACACTATATTAAAATCATATTTGGTCTAAATTAAATCAGTAAAACCCGTAGTAGATGGGTTTGAATTTTATGTCACTAAATTCAAAATGTATTGTACTGTACAATACACTTGAATTATTAAAGTTGCATTACAATATGGGACAACTGTTAAACCTTCAGTTTTTTAAATGGCGATCATTTTCGGGATATAAACCGAATTCATTCGAACTGCTCAGTAGCTGTTAAAATGGTGCTTCTTAATCGAATAAGAATATTTTTGATATTTATTGAGCCTAGAAACTAATATTTTTTTCCCGATCAAAGTCCACTGGGCTACAAGTGTAGCCCGTGCGCCCAATCATGTTGCTTTTTTGATACTCATACATATCAATTAAAATAAAAATATTATTATAAAACATAGTAGAAAATAGGAACAGTAAAATGTTTGACAAAAAAAAAGGGTTTCAAGATAAATGTACAAAAATTGGATTACTATTTTAACGAAAAACCTGGAGTTGAAGTCAAAGTCATTTCTTACAGCGTGGATATGTTACCTGTTACTAACATTACTTAGTTTCTGGGTGAAATATTTATCAATTCTAGCGTAAATATTGCGAGAACAGTTAATACGAATATTATGAGTAAAATTCAATCAGTTTGACTTACTATATATTTAGCTTTCTAGCAAGAAACGGTACTCCCAGTTTAAAAAAATGTGAATATTGGGTACCCAAAAATGAGCTAAGTTTGGAATTCCACAAACTGGGCATTTTTAACTGCATTCTCTCGCTCAGTGTTCCATTTCGAAGATTTTTTGTTGATTTCTTAGAATCTAAACTTTTTGGGGGTTTTCATTTTGAAAAGTAACTATTTTGTTCACCTACGTAAGTTAATGTGAAAAAAGACTAAAAATAGGAGTAATCTGCATTTTGCCCTCTTTTATTATATACATTCTAATAAAAAATTAAGGATTTTATATTTTTTAATCTGTACTGTAATCAAGAGACCACCGACCGAGCAAGAAAAAAAATTAAAATTGAACAATATTTTTTATATAATTTTAAATTTGGGCTAAAATTGTAGCCCGCGCGCCTAACCACGTGACAAATGGATGCGCGCCTAACGAAGGGTTAATTAAATTTAGATCAATTTAATCAATCTTGTAAACAGTGTGAGTCCCTCATTATTTAAAAAACACAGTCGTTTAACTAAATTTCTCTCAATTGTAAACAACCAAGGTTTCTATGGAAACATGTGTACGAATGCAGTCGAATCTGCCTAAACGGACACATCTACAACCCGAACATTCTCTTAACTTTTATTTTCACCAACGTTTTCTTACATATTATGTAAAGACCTGACACTCGAATGCAACATTTTTCTCACTAAACGAGCTGGCAAAAAAGGTTACTTTTAAAATTTAGTGTTGAAGAATTGTATTAAAAAAAAACATTTTATAAGGTCAATTCAAGAAATTGTAACATAGTGCAATCAAAATATCCCATTTCAGGCCTCCAAATAGAAAAAAATAGAGTAAGGTTATTTTTTGTGGTTTTTGAATCAGCGGGCTCCCAGGAATCTAAGACTAATTTTCCTAAAAAAAAATTTTGATCGGAAAGGTCCCAAAAAGGACAAAAAAGGATACTCTTTAATCCTTGACCGGAGGTCGGCATGTGGGGTATCAAATCAAAGGGGACGTCGAGTACATTCCATATCCGGTATTTGTTTCCTGTCTCAAGGACCCTCAACGGAATAAATCGAGATTAAATGAAAAATTATTGTGTTTTCCGTGTATCTTTCCAAAGCCATAACTACGAGAATAATCCAAGTTGTCACTACGTTTCTCACTTTTCCGAATCTATAATAGGTAATAATACCACTAAATTTGCTAAATTATTGGAAAGCTCTGAAAAAGGACATTAAAGGACACCAATTACAAACCTCGATCAACATGAGCATGCGGGGTGTCATATCAAAGAGGACGTCGAGTGCATTGCATATCCGGTGTTTGTTTCCTGTTACAAGGACACTAAATGGAATAATTCGGGCTTAAACGAAAAATTACGGCTTCAAAAAAATACATATGTATACGAGAAACACGAAAATTTTCCATTGGATCCCAATTTTCTCCTGTGAGTGTCCTTAAAACAAATAATAAACGCCGGATATGGAATGTACTCGACGTCCTCTTTGATATGACACCCCGCATGCCCACGTTCGATCAAGGTTTGTAATTAGTGTCCTTTTATGTCCTTTTTGAGAGGTTTCCGATCAGTTTTTTCTTAGCAAATTAAATGGTAGAGACTTTAGCTATTATAGATTCGGAAAAGTGAGAAACGTAGTGACAATTTGAAATTCTCTCGTAATTATGGCTTTGGAAAGATACGCGGGAAACACAGTAATTCTCCATTTAATCTCGATTTATTCCGTTGAGGGTCCTTAAAAAATGGAGCAAACACCGGATATGTAATATATTTGACCTCCCCTTTGATATGCCAACCTCCGGTCAAGGATTAAAGAGTATCCTTTTTTGTCTTTTTTGGGACCTTTCCGATCAAATTTTTGTTTAAGCAAAATGAGTTTTAGATTCCTGGGAGCCCACTGATTCAAAAACCACAAGAATTCGCCTTACTCTATTTTTTTCTATTTGAAATGCTAATATGACTGCACTAACAATCATAGCATAACTCAAAAAATTAAAAAGACAAAGCTAATTTCGAGCGGGCCCAAACTTGGATACCCTTCACTTTCTTTCTGGCTTCACTATAACTTGTGTTCCAAATTGGTCCGTTCCTGTACATCATTTTTGCTTTTTGGGTGCGGTTTCAATTTCAGCTCCTCCTTTCTTTTCCGTCTGTTCCTACATAGCTTTAAAATTGGACGAGTAAAAAGCGTCGACTCCTCTCGTCTACTGATCATACTTTATATTTTTACACATGTTAGATGGTGTGAAATGCTTCCTTCAATGCGGTTTAAGCTTCATAACGAAGTAGATTTACCATTTCACTTAGAAAGCGAAGTGTATAAAAATGATGATCTGCCTTTTACAAGAACAAAAAAACTCTTAGAAAAATAAATCAGCAAACACGTCGAAACTGTAAATATACATCGCTAATTCATAATTCATATTTATACCTTTGTGAAATATTCTCATTAGCGGAAAATTTTAGTCGGCGGAAGAAACTCCATACCCCAATGCGGTGTTCGTATATGAGTAGTTCGACTGTAACGTAAATTGGTTGTCAACTACATCACGAATCACGCAATAATGATTACGCGGTGTACAGGTGAGGACATTTGAGACGTCTTCAGCATCAAAATCACTTATGCAAATTTTGAATCTGCGTCACGTAAATGGTCACTTGTGAAATTCTTTGGTCACAATTTCACAAGTTCATGTGCGCAAAACAAATCGAAACATGTCCCCGCTACCTTCTTTTTTTATTATTTCATGAGCTAAATAGCAGTAACCGTTGAAATTTGCAAAAGAGAACTCGCTCAATGGTAAACAATCAAGGTTACCATGGAAGTTAACTGCAGTTTAAAATCAGCAGTCAGCACTAGGGATGTCAAAAACCGGACGGTTAGTCCGAAAATCGGTACTTTCAAAACGGTTAACCGTTTTTTTTCGGTCTTTTCATCCTTCCGGTTTTAATCCGGACGGTTGTTTGCCCATCCGGTTAAAACCGAAAAAAAACTTTCCAAATTCATAAAATTTTTAGATTTTCTTGATTTGTCAGTCTGTAATTCTATTGCTTGTCTTCTATGAAAAATTTCGTATTTCAGAACACTCTCCTTAGTGCTATTATTCCAAGAACCATCGCTTCGTCAAACTACCGCTCCTTGCATTTTTCCTTTTCAAGGCAGATATTGTTTACGTTGCGTGTCACACGTGTATCTTTTGTGCGTCGTGAATGTATATGTGTATCAGATCAGTGCAATTAGAATTCATTATTGTTATAGGAAGACGAATCGGCAGTTGCTACGACGTCCGCGTCCACATCGATATCCGCGTCCACTTCAACATCCGTCGTGTCCACAATGACTTCAACATCTACATCATAGTGCAGCCATATTAGCATTTCAAATAGAAAAAAATAGAGTAAGGTTAATTCTTGTGGTTTTTGAATCAGTGGGCTCCCAGGAATCTAAAACTCATTTTGCTAAAAAAAAAAATGTTGATCGGAAAGGTCCCAAAAAGGACAAAACAGGATACTCTTTAATCCTTGACCGGAGGTCGGCAGGTGGGGTATCAAATCAAAGGGGACTTCAAGTGTTTCATATATAATTAATATAGATATGTAAGTAGTCGTTGAATATACATGAATTGTAGTAGTCTTAATAAATATAGAATTAATATTATTGTCATTGAATGAAATATGTTTGAATAATATAATAAAATATAAATAAAGATATAAAACATGGCGCAGCCGGTAGGATCTCCGTGTAACATTTACAGGAGAGAGTTAAAGAAAAGAATTAAACCATAGAATGGTGAAAAGAAAAGAAAACTAAAAAATAAATAAAGATACAAAACACAAAAAAAAATAAAGGAGAGAAATGTTTTATATATACATAATTGATATAGATATGTAAGTAGTCGTTGAATATACATGAATTGTAGTAGTCTTAATAAATATAGAATTAATATTATTGTCATTGAATAGAATATGTTTGAATAATATAGTAAAATATAAATAAAGATATAAAACATCAAGTACATTACATATCCGGTGTTTGTTCCATGTTTCAAGGACCCTCAACGGAATAAATCGAGATTCAATGGAGAATTATTGTGTTTCCCGTGTATCTTTCCGAAGCCCTAATTACGAGAGTAATTCAAATTGTCAATACGTTTCTCACTTTTCCGAATCTATAATAGCTAAAAATTCTACTATTAAATTTGCTAAGAAAAAATGATCGGAAAGCTCTCAAAAAGGATACTAAATACAAACCTTGATCGAACGTGGGCATGCGGGGTGTCATATCAAAGAGGACGTCGAGTACATTCCATATCTGGCGTTTATTACTTGTTTCAAGGACCCTCACAGGAGAAAATTGGGATCCAATGGAAAATTTTCATGTTTCTCGTATATGTATCTTTCCAAAGCCGTAATTTTTCGTTTTAGCCCGAATTTTACCATTTAGTGTCCTTGAAACAGGAAACAAACACCGGATATGCAATGAAATAGACGTCCTCTTTGACATGACACCCCGCATGCTCACTTTCAATTAAGGTTTGTAATTAGTGTCGTTTAATGTCCTTTTTCAGAGCTTTCCGATAATTTTTTTCTTGGCAAATTTAATCTTAACCTATCATAGATTCGGAAAAGTGAGAAACGTAGTGACAACTTGGATTATTCTCGTAGTTATGGCTTTGAAAAGATACACGGAAAGCACAATAATTTTCAATTTAATCTCGATTTATTCCGTTGAGGGTCCTTGAAACAAGAAACAAACACCGGATATGTAATGTAATCGACGTCCCCTTTGATTTGATACCCCACATGCTGACTTCCGGCCAAGGATTAAAGAGTATCCTTTTTTGTCCTTTTTGGGACCTTTCCGATCAAAATTTTTTTTAGCAAAATGAGTTTTAGATTCCTGGGAGCTCGCTGATTCAAAAACCACAAAAAATAGCCTTACTCTATTTTTTTCTATTTGGAGGCCTGAAATGGGATATTTTGACTGCACTATATACATTGTCTAGCAATAAAACTCAGTTAACTAATTTTGAAACATTATGAATACTTCTGACAATTTTATTAGATTATCTTTTTTGTTCAAAATGTTTCCCTTTTAGGGCTCCATTACACAGTCATATTTCTATACGAACATCAGCTTAACGAGTGTGTATGCATTATTTTGCTAAAATTCTAAGCAATTCAATGAAAAACCGGTTAACCGAAAACCGGTACTTTGAGCCCGGTTAAAACCGGACGGTCTAACCGGCTTTGCGAAAAAACCGAAAAAACCGGTTAAACAATCAGCTCGCTCAATCGTTAACAACCAATATTTCCATGGAACTTGTATACGTAATAATAGGTGTGTTTTTTGGTTATCCCGTGTAGGTTTGGGTAACGAAACTCCATATAAAAAAAATGCCTGGTGACCCACCTGTCATTTTTTGTTATATGAAGTTTCGTTACCCAAACCTGCACGGGATAACCAAAAAAACACACCTAATATTAATTAATAGTCAGAGCAAAATACAAATATTTTCTGCCTGGGAAACTAAAAATAGCATGAAATAGTTGTTTTTAGGTTAATATTGTTTTTAAATTATGACCTGTTTCGAGAGCAATTATTATCTCGCTTCTGTTCATGCAAGGAGTATTGTTCACCATCCCAATTTTACGTTGTATCTAGTAATATTGAAAATTGGTGAGTTTTGTTCACTTTTCTGTTGCAGTTTCCTTTCTTTGAATTCGACCAAAATGATTAACTATATAAAAATTTTCAAAATTACCCATCACGGATTCCTTTAGTGTGTTTTATTTATCTACCCGTACTGTGTGTAATGTCGTGATGCGTCATTTTAAATGAAAGGTATTTAGTTTGATTGAGCTGGTTTTGGTGGCGAGTATAACAGCTCATGATAGAGTTATAAGCTCCCGTAATGCGGTTAGGTATAAAAAATATATCAACATGTTCACTCACTATCGCCTCAAATTGTTATATTGGAAAGTCTTATAAAAATGTTACTACGGCATCCTTTCAAGTTTTGAATTTGTCGACTTTTATATAATCAATAATTTAAAATTAATCAAAAAAAGATATTTGCGAAGGAGAGGGACTTCAAAAATGGACTCATATGTATCTACCTAGATCGGGCCATTACATGTTGTTCAAGTAACAGTGAATGTTTGCATCGTCAAAAATGTTTTTCCTTTGCGCTAAAAATAATAAAAAACATGAAGTAAGTAATGTCTTCTGGCAACACTTTTAACTCAAAAACGTCAAAAAAATAAGTGCTATCTAATTTGATTAAAAACGAATAATAATAGTGATAAAAAAACATTATAGTTCATTTTAATAAAGATAGTCAATATTACCATCCATACCTTGTGAAGTTATAAAGTTTAATTAACTTGTTTCAAAACTATGGACAATAAAATATCAACCGTGAAAACATAACCACTAACTGTGTAAAGTAAACAAACCAACTGGTGGTAATGGCAACTATTTTCACAAAATCGAGTAAAACTCAACGTTCGCCACCCACTAACCAAACTGTTCCTGTCGCTGCAAGCAAAGCGCCAATGGAAGGAATGCAACAGATCATACAAGCATTAGTCGACATCAAAAATGAAATTAAATTGTTGCACCAGAAAGTTGACAATAGGTCTGTTTTTTTGGTTATCCCGTGCAGGTTTGGGTAGCGAAACTCCATATAAAAAAAATGACAGCTGACGCACCTGTCATTTTTTTTATATGAAGTTTCGTTACCCAAACCTGCACGGGATAACCAAAAAAAACACCTAATATCAACAACGACAATGTTGTTGTCAACACAGCTGTGGCGATAGTACAACGAGAGCAAAAGCGGCGCAATATTATCATCAAAGGGGTAGCAGAGGTTGAAGGCAACGTCGAAGAGCTGGAACGAACTGTAATAGCCATAGTATGCAAACTTGATGTCCAACTGGAAGAAAATGACATTGACATTATTAGGCGAATCGGAAAAAGTGATTCAAGCCGTAAATTCCCGAGTCAAATTTTGATGAAATTAACGACCGAACGTAAAAAGATTCAAATATTAAAACGAAAAAATCAACTAAAAAACACACCGGAGTACTCAAAAGTGTATCTTGATAATGACTACACCAAGCAGCAAATAGAACAACACTACGAAAAACGTAAACAGCGACGCGACGAAGAAAGATCAAATAACAAGCGGAATATATCAAATGATTCTATAGGAACACCGAAGCGCGTCCGATCAGCTGAGTCACTCTCACAACAACCAACTAACTCAGGATACAAGAGCAGCAATTTCAAGTAGCAGCCAGCGTCAGTGAATCCGGTAGTGCAAAACAATGAAAAGAACGTGAACTCTAATCTGACTCTCTTATAATGGAATGTTAATGGTAAAAACAATTTAAATAAATTAATGAACAAATGAATATAATCTATAAACATGACATGAATACAACTACTCTTGAGGAACGTAGATCAATGTTTGATGCGGTATTTCTATTTAATTTGTTAAATGGAAATCTAGACGCGCCTGAGTTGTTGAAGACTTACAAGAAGTAATGATACCTTTCAGCTTCAAACTTTTAGAACTAATTATATGCAATTTTCGCCTTTAGAACGTATTCAAAGAATTGGTAATAAAATCTCTATTCATGTCGATCTTTTCAATTCGAATATTTTTGCGGTCAAAAATGCTGCTTTTAACTTGCTTTAAGGTACCATTTTCAGCGAATTTTTTCTTTTATTACTCACTATTATTATTTTTTCTCATTTATTCTGAATTATTAATTATAAACTAAACTGAATTTGTTTGAATATGTATTTAACTACATGCTATCATTGTATATTTGTGTAACAGGACTACTTAGTCCGTTTAATTCGAAATAAATAAATAAATAAATAAATGACATAATTTGCTTTGTTGAAATTTGGCATATCAAACCCTTGGATAGTGAAATTGTGCCCGAAAATTTTTTAATCATAGAATCATTAGCACAAAAGGACAAATCTAAAGGCAAGCCTACGGGTGGCATAGTGATATTGATTAATAAACAAATAGAACATACAAACATAATCTATAAATATATTTGTGATACATGTATAATTATATCCCTAAAAGTGAAACAAACTGAAATAACGTTAGGGTGTTTCTACCTTTCACCGTCCCTAAAAGACAATATAATCATTGATATGATGGAAGATGAACCAACCCCCATTGTGCAAGACTGCAAAAATATAATTCTTCTTGGTGACTTTAACTCGCAAATAGGTGAATTCGACACTAATAGTGAAGAGATAACCTATAATAATGACATGCTTGCCAGACAAAGGCGCTCTAGCGATAAAACCACAAACAAAAGAGGCACACTATTATCAAATCTCTTCCACTCATATGGACTCACTATTTTGAACGGGCGGACTTCTGGTGACAAAGAAGGCGAGTACACCTGCATGAAATCCAATGGTTGTAGCACAGTCGATATAGTCTGGACAGGGCCGGACATAACCGAACATATACTGGACCTGCTACACGAAACTTAATTGGAACAAGGAGCTAGTCGGAGCATACCAAATACAACTTGAGTGGGTATCTGAAAATATATCATGCACGCAACTGATCGATGAAATATATAAAGCAGCAGAAGCCCTGAACATGACGAAAACGATAGTCTCTAGTGGCTATGTCCACACATGTGCGCTTTCGTCTTCACTATCGTCTTCAAGCTCCGTATCCACTTTCAATATTGAACGTGTCGTTGATTGCGTCAAGTGAACAGAAGAGATCAATGCCTCATTCTATCCACATCTGTTCATTATTTATCGGGAAATATGTGTCGCGGCTTTGGTCAGGACGTATAAATGATAAATTCTTTCATTAATATCATGAATAGATGATGAGTTGTTTATATTTAACATTAGCAATCGCGTTCAAGAATGAATGCGTTTCTTCAATAGCGCAGGCATCTCAAGTTTCAATTGTCAAAATGATGAAGACGAACGAAAATTGAAACTGTCTAGACAGGCACAGTCGCAATCATCTCAACCGTATAAAAAACAGCTGGTACAGCACAGAATGTAGCGAAATGAGAATTAAGGTAAGACATGCATTTAAACTGTTGCAGAAAAAGTATTGGCCTGAAAATCTGAAAACGTACCAAGTTTATAGAAATTTGTATAATGAAATTATAAAAAATGCAAAAGCCCAACATGATCGAGAAACAATAAGCAACTTAAGCAACACGAAATCAAGCGCTACTTTCTGGGCTGAAATCAAAAGGATGAAAATGAATTCTTATACTAGAACAGCTATTGATGCTGAAACATGGACACAGCATCCCAATTCATATATGTGCCAAATGATGGAACAATGATCGAATTGCCTACCTTATATATTGAAGCCCTAGATAAAGATGTATCCACTGAAGAGATAATAGCCGCCATTAAACGTTTAGGAAATAATAAAGCGCCAGGGCCAGATGGGATTCCCAATGAATTTTTGAAAAATCTTCAAATGAACATGGTCAGCGCAATAAAGAATATTATAAACGAAACCAAAAACAACCGTACTATTGACATCCCAACGAATGCGTTTATTAATATGATACATAAGAAAGGATAAATTGCTGACCCAAACAATTATCGACCCATAGCGCTCGAAAATGGTATACTAAAAGTACTGACGCGTATACTCGGTGAGAGAATTGGAAATTTTGCTGAATTTAAACACCTTATTCCTGAAAATCAGAGTGGCTTCAGAAAAAATCGTTGCTGCATGGACAATCTATTTGTAATGCGAACTCTCATTGATAAACAAAATGTCGTTAACAAACGCCCACTTTATGCGCTATTCATTGACTTTAACCCTCATCCAGCGGCAGATTTTTACAACGCTTGCCGGCGGCAAAGGTACACCTGTACCTTAGTACATTTTGTATGAAAATCTTCACTATTTGTATGAATTTTGACCGTAAAACCGTTACATTATGTTGACTTGTCACAAATTAGTAACTTTTTTTGCCGAAGTGGATGTTCTAACAAGTTGGGTTTATGTGGATTTAATTTTTGGAGTGGGTAAATTTAGAAAATAGGCAAAATTTTAAATAGAAAATTGAAAAAATGGGTTGCTTGGAATTTTAATTTGACGTAAGCTAAAATTAATTTACAAATGAAAAGTAGAAAACGGTTTAAATTAATGCCTTGGTTACACAGTGCGAGCTATCGTGCGAGTTGGCCTAGACAGCTACTGCAGAGCAGCTACTCGCACCATGTGACCGCATCATACGAGTTACTGTCCTGTGCGATTCGGTCAGTAGCTCGCATCCGAGTTACTACAACATTTTTTGTTTTGACTCGGCCACTCGCTCCCAGTCAGCGTCAGCTGGTATCGCATACTACGATTCGGACATTCGAAATTGCACCGGTTGCGAAATAACAATTGCTCGAAATTAACCACCGGGTGCATTCGTCTGTACATTTTGTGGTTTACAGTCTGAGCTTATTGTGCAACAATGGATAGATGGACTCCGGAGCAGAATTTGAAATTTGTCGATTTATACAAGGACCAAACAAACCTGTGGAGTTGTTTGGATCCGAGCTATAAAAATAGAGATTTGCGTAAAGCGTCTCTGGAATTTATTCGTGTAGAAATGGCATTAAAAGACATAATTGAAGTAACTAAGAAAATCAAAAATTTACGTTCTACATATAACCAAGAGGTTTTAAATGACAGCCCGAAGTACGCTAAAAGCGCAAAGTATTTTTTTAACCGCTCTTATCACGATAGAAGCAGTGTTCACTCGTTCACTTCGCGACAACATTGTACGAGACATAAAAAAATGCTACTGAAATGCAACTACATACGTGCAGTAGCTCTCTACTCTGCCGGCAGCTCGCACTTGTGTGACCGGGCGATGCGAGTCGAGCTACTTTCGTGCGAGTACACAGGTGCAGTAG